>JARHVA010004675.1:827500-927500 GCA_037957365.1 Torreya grandis
TCCTTTTACACAATGGGTTCTTGACTTGATTGGATTAATCAATCCCAATTCCTTAGTAGGGCACACATTCATCCTTATAGCCATTGATTATTTCACTAGGTGGATAGAAGTGGTGGCTACCAAGAACTACAGAGCTTAGGATGTCATCAAGTTTATAGATGAGTATATATTGACTAGTTTGATACTCTCATATATTTAGTCAGTGATAATGGCCCATATTTTCAATCTATTTAATCCATTGAGTGGTCCTATAATAATCAAATAAGAATGAATTCCTATTAAAACTATTACAAGAAAGGGAATGAAGTAACTAAATCTAGAAAAAAGAACTTGATGGATGTCATTAAAAATTCAACCTAGGATAAACTAATAGAATGACACTTGCTATAGAAATATGAATTATGGGCATATAGGATAAGATAGAAACAAGCCCTATATACCTCAAATTTCCTATTAGTATATGGAAAATAACCTCGTTTAACCATGTCTCTCAAGCTCCCAACCTATCAATTTATGTAAGACTACAAGGAATAAGAATGAAGGATTTAGTCTAGATTATTAGATATAGTCTAATTTGAGGATGCAAGAACTGAACCACTGAAATTTTTAACAAACAAGAAGATTTTTTTAAAAGGTGATTCAAAAAAAGAGCCAAGATTAAGGCCTTTTGTATTTTAGACATAGTTCTCTTATGGGATAAAGATAATGAGAATAAAGGCCTAATATGACAAGTTAACTCCCTTATAGATTGCACCACGTCAAGTGTTTGATATATTACATAATAATGCTTTCCATTTGAATGTAATAACCTAGATTTCCTAGGTAATGTGAAAATTTTGAAGAAATACTTCATAGATACTCCCACTAAGGATGTCTATGAGTGACACTAGGAGCTAAGGTAGAGGTAAAATTAGAATAGGTTTTATATATTTCATAGTTAGATTTATTTATTTTTGTCTTTTATTTTTGTTAGGATAGTTTTCATGCTTTGTAGATTAGCCTTTTCAACTTTTAGCCTTCATTTTCCTTAGGTTAACTTTCCTATTTTATAGAGTAGGTGTCTTTTATTTTATAACAACCTAATTGAATCCTTCTTGGATGAGCAAAATGACATCCAATCTATTATGCTTCTTATGCATGCTTGATCTTACATAGTAAATCCATTAGGATAGGTCCCAAAGGAGAGTAGGTGAAGAAGAGCCTAAACAAATTACAAAATGGATGATTTGCAAATTTTTTACACCCCTATATTTGAGACTTTTAGAATTTAGGTACATAATAAGAAATGAACCATGATCACATCATAGTTGAATACTTTTATTAGGTATGTAAAAGTTGATCTCATTGTTACATACAATTTAATAAAGGTTTGTTCATTCCTTGGGTCAAACTGGCTTTCCATGCTATTACTTAATTTTAAGTAATAACCATTAATATGTATGCCCCTAGAAAGGGCATTCTAGAAATTTTAGTTTTGTTTTCCATACACCACCTCATAGTTGTTCCTAACCCTCTCTTCCATTTATAATATGAAAAAGAGGACCATAACATCCTAAAGAGTGATCAAATAAACCTAAATAAAATTCTAAAAGTGATCAAAGATTCACATGATGAAATAAGATCAATGCATTACACATCATGCATGTTTATGAAAGGAGAGAGGGGGGGAATGGAAGGTATCTCTGTTGGGGATATAAATGCATGGTTGGAAGCAAACTAATGCCTGAGCAACCTAATATTTTTTTTTTATGCTTCAAAAAAACCATTATGAAACCTATAGTCTATTCCAAGTACTTGCTAAAAATTTCAAAACAAGTATAAAATAAAACCACTCTATCATACACAAATCTGAGGTATGAGTAAGGCTAGTATGTTACATGTAGTTTTAGGAGCCTCTTTCATGTTGTTGATTTAAATATCTTTTATGGTATGATCCATGTTTACTTTATAGTTACTAACCAAAGATTTTGGGTTCTTGAATACTTTGGAGTATTCACCATACGAGTCACCATTTGTTGTGTCCCAACACATCCCCATTTAAAAAATTTAAACATGGACTCGCTTTGCCAAGTAACCTTTATTTTTTAGGATCGATGGGTTGGCTTAAGTTTGTTTCTTAAAGATTAAACTAGCATGTTACCACTTTTATTATTACAAACCAAATCCATGCTTAAGCTTGTCTCAAGTTATATATCCAATGCATGTCTGTCAATGTTTTTTTCTTAAAAATCTAAAAGTATGCTAGGTTTAGATTATTTCAAATTATCTAAATTACATGTATGCCAGAGTTTTTGTTTTGTGTTCTTTCTTATTCAGGTTCTTAGATTTATTTCTTATTTTTTCCTGGGCACCTACCAAGTTGAAAAATCTTGATACATGGCACTCATTCAATGTCATAGATCCCTAGGATCAAATGAAGTATGCATTATAATTCAATTTTATAAAAAAATTATGATGCCCAATGACAACCTGCTAACCCATAACATTTTTAACACTTATAAATTTCTAAAAAGTCTTCCAAACAATTGGTTTATGGAATTTTACCAAGTGTCATATTATCACTCACCTAATGACTAACAAATTGAAGTTTTAGTGTAAATTTTTTTTGGGCTTGTAGAACAATGACATACATCCATGTGACATGATCCCATGAGCCCAAGGTAGTGAAAAAGTAAATCGAATCAAAAAAGAGCTTGAGAAGAAATAGATCACTAAAATTCCACCATGTTTCCCCAAAAGGACATGAGGGATAGGTAATATCAAGGTAATGCTTTTGGAAGAAGTAGGAAACTAATGAATGTCAAATAGAGATGATGAAGAACTCAGAGTGAAAGAAAGAGAAGCCACCTAGCAATGAAGACCACAAAAAGGGTGACATTTCGCAAGGAAAATATAAAATATAAAAATAGAAGAAAGTAAAGGAGGCTAGGGCTATTCATGCCTTTAATCGACATGAATAGGAAAACTAAATTAATTTAACTAAGTAGAACTAATGAATGTAAAGGAAATATATGCAATCAACAAAGTTAATTATAATTACATTGTCATCTAACAAATAGATGTAAGTATGAATTAAATTTCTATTATGACCAAGTAATTCTATAGTTTCAAAAAAATAGAGCTCTTAGGTGCATAACAATATATTTTTATTTGCATCTTCCACCTCCCCCTTCTTCATATTCCATTACAAGACCTAATCAGTACACATATAGGTAAAGTTTTCCTTAACCATGAATTTAAGCATTATTCTACTATATGGGAGGAAGTTGAAACAACAATACATTATGGTCTTGAGTATTAACTCTCAATATTTATGCAGAGGTATAAGGAAGACATGGTGGTAATCAAATTAGTTGGCCTACATAATTTTGTGGTAAAACCTAAGGTAATGCCTTCTTTTGACATATTATTTGATATATTTACAAATGGAAAATTTCTTGGAAAAATTCTACACTTCTATAGACAAAGCACCCCAACAATGTATAATAGTGGGCCTATTTATAAAAATTAATATAGACTTTCCCTCCCTAAAATGGCCTATAATCAAGCCCTAGCAAATTCATGGATGTATGCAGATAATGTAATGAATAATTTGATGCAATAGGTTGAAAACCCTAGTAACTTCATAGTCAAGGGACCTATTTATATTATCCTCATTATCATATTTAAGATAGGAATTAGAATTGATATTGCCTTGTTAAATCAAATTTATGGTTTCCCTAGCATAACCTATGTCAATAAAGCCTAGATTCCCCTATTGGAAAACATTCTCACTTTCACCATGAACAAAGCTATAAGCAATATTATTAGTGCTAATTTGATCACCCAAGATATTAATTCAAAAAATAGACTAAATGCCAACTTTTATATTATGCCTTATCTAGTAGATGCCATAACAAGGACTATTCACTCATCTTGTAAGGAACCCTACAATCCATCAACCGAGTATCCTAAGAAATGAATTTATGATAAATTTAATGTTATTCATATATAAAAAATTATAAATAATATGACCAAATTGACTGAGACATTTTACCCAATGATATACCAAGCCATTTATGGCAAAGACATGCCCAAATTATTTGATCAAATACAAAGAACCATTAAAAATATTGGTGACTATTGGATCTATCTAGATTGTATAATCATCAAAATAGAGGGTACTAGGGCTTCCCATCTATATCTACCCTGGTTGGTCTTATATAAGGTGGAAGAACAAAAAATTGTAGATTATCTAGCTGATTCTATAATTGTTCCACTAAAAAGTGTCAAATAAGGACTTGTCCATCCAACCCCATCATCTTTGGTAGAACCAATACACCATATGGGAGCATTTTCAGCCAATGGGAATAATCAAAGCACACTATTATTTCAAGTGGGCACCTTACAAGAAATGGGATCCAAGAAAAAGATTCAGGAAGTACCTAATTAGAAAAAGGGTAAAGGTGAATATTGTTTATGGTCACATATCATATCCATATGATGAAGTATTTATGAATGATTTGAATGATACAAAGGTCTACATAAGAATGAATATGGTGAATATGTCCATGGTGGTAGCCATGCATACACAATATCATCTAGAAACCAATGGGAGGAGGATAAGAGAATTGAAAAGGAACATTGGGTTATAAAACCTCCTCAAGGATCCCTCCCATAGGTTAAAATAAAATAACAAGAACATATTGGTCAATCTAGACAAGAACCTATGGGAAGTAGATACAAAATCAACCATTAGCCTCCTCAACATCCCATCCCATTGGTTACCATTCCAAAAACCACTATAGTGTCTACCCCTCCTTAGTTGACCACCACCACATAGAGTCCCATAAGTGTAAATCAAGTTAGTGGACCATTCTCTATGTTGCCTTTCCCTCCACTCACAAAAATATAACAGGTTGGTCTCCCATCCTTCCTTCCCCTATTTTTGGTTTGGTCCCACTCATATTCCCAGTCCAAATTATTAAAAGGCCACCTCCATAAATATCTCCTTTCCATAGAAAAGTGACCACTCTCTTAGTTTTACCCCCAATTTCCACTGACACTCTCACCTCATCACCACTTATTCCTCTATTAGATTCACCTAACACTACCTAACCCCTTCCAATACCAACTTATACTCTCACCAAACCCTCCCTTATATACAAGAAGAAGTAAATAACTCCTTTCGTTTCTCCTTAGAGTACACCAATAAAAGTAACTTCAAAAGAAATGTTAGGGAGAGAATTGGATAAAATAAAGGGTTATCAGGAAGTAGATCTCATGGAAGTGTCAGGCAATGAAAAGGAGTTTTATAAGGAAGAGCCATGGGAAGATAAATCAAAGACATAATTATTTGAGAACATTATTGAAACTGTAGAAAGTGACCTCAAGGATGAATGGTTGAATTAAGATGCTTAATAATGTGACACTAATATTTTGAATACTAGTTCAGTCTCAAGTGTATTACTTCATGACCCAAATTGAGACAATAGAGATGAAATAAAGTCAAATAATCTAGGTTATACACATGGGGAATTAATGAATCTATCTCTAGTCTTAACACCTTCTAACACAAAAATGATAACTATATCAATAATTCCCCTAATCGATACTACACATAGGTTAAGTACATATGCTCCTTATTTCTTTCCTACTATTTCAAATACTGTCATTCAATTTAATATTATAGTGGCCACTCCTCATTCTTTATAATTTTTAGGGAAATAAAATAAGGCCCAAGTAACTACAATACAAGTTTTAAAAGCCCTGATCCTAACCCCTATAATCAAGACTGTGGCATCCCCCAACCAACCTTTAAAATGCCCTACTAGGAATATTTATACATCAATAATGAAATACTTGCATTATTTACTCAATACCCTTCATACTTGTTCATTCTTTCCTTCCTCAAGACCTCAATCTTCCAAACTCAATAAATAGGTGCATTTTGAATATTTGCTCTCCACCATCATTTTGGCTTCCCTAGTTACTTCCTCCCAACCATAAAATCAATTGGGCCTACCAATTGGTCATGCATCCCAAACATAATCTACCACCTTTATAACGTATAAGGGTTCAAAGATAGGGAATATAATAATTAAAAAGGTGGCCCCTAAGAAGGTCACTAAATGGAGGAGAGTTATTCCTCCCTTTCCTCAACTAAAAACATATTCTCCTAATCCCATGCTTCTCATTGGGCAATCCCCATAATTCATTCTTATAGAACACACAAAACCTTCATAGTAACTAGTTACCTTGAATGATCCTAAGTGGATTTAAAAAATGTAATGAGTAGAAAAAGGCAGGTAGGACTTGGTCACTGTTGAGCAACCAATAGTAAGATAAAATTAATTACGTTCAAATATCATGCATGTCTTAAAGCTAAGAAATGTGAGATATAAAAAAGATTGTAAATAGATAATTAAATCAAGGTTTTAAATTCTAATGGTTATTTAAACTAAGGTATGATGTGTTTGAGGAACATCTGTTATTTACATAGAAATGATTTATGGAATAATAATAAGTTTTGCTATTTCATTATATTGACAAGGGATTGTTAAAAGTCAGTAACTTGGGTTTTAATCATTAAGTTTTAAATTGGTAAATATTCCTTGGAAGATAAGAAAGAGAAAGTTTCCAAGCCTTAAGGCATTGCCAAAAATAGTTAATGAAACTCATAGTCCAAAGGACATTGATCTAAGATGAAATTTAATTCACTTATGTAAATAAGGTTAAGTGCTAAACCTAATATAAGTGCATAGATATCTTTGAAATCATGAGGAAATTAAAATAATTACATTTTATGTATCTTTGTATGACCTAAATAAGGATTACTAAACTTTATAAGATAATTAATAAGGTCTAACATGACTTGTGAATGCCATCCAGTCAATTTAAAACATTGAGCTAAAACCTATATTATAAAATGGTAAGTTCTAAAAAAACACATGAGCATGTGGTTGTTGAAACATCTTAAGAAGCTTAATCGATATACTTATAACTTTGATCAATTATGAACCGGTAATCTAATCTCCTTAACTTATATATTGGAAGGATGCAAACCTTTTCCTATGTTTGTTTGTAAATTTTAGTAAAGTGTTTCAAGGATTTGCATTACTTTTGTAAATAATCCTTTCCATGATCACTTCTTGCTACATGTGAGTTTGGTAGATGTTGCTTATGTAATCTTAGTATGATGATTCTTCTATTGAATTTGTTTTACTTCCTATATTTGTTTGTTGAACTTTTTTATTTACCCAATGAGGTACATGTTGTTTTATATCTTGTGTAGGTACTCAAGTAAGTGTAAAGGTTAGTGATGATTTTTTTTAGGAAGGCCACAATGAATCACATGGATAGACATGCATGAGTCTCCCTACACTTACCCACTTCTATCCAAATACTGAGTGGTTAAAACACTTCCTAATGAAGTTATTGTTAATTTATGGACTTGATCCAGTTCCTACATTGTCTATGACACAATTTTGAATCTCATTGAATTTTAACATGCTAAACTCTAGTTGGAAACTTTGTGTTGTAATATTTTATCTTAGTAGTTGAAAAAAATCTATGGTTATTACATAGACTTGGAAAATTATGTAACATACATGCAAGATAAATACATCACATAAAATAAATATTTTACATGAATAAGTGTTATTTTGTATATTGTAACTAGGTGAAATATTAAAAAAAATGGATGTATTAAAGCTCTATTTGCTTCGTTTCTTATTTGGCTATGAAAAATGGTAAAAGACAGGATCAACCAACTCAAAATAGTACTAGAAGTTAATTATATGTATTATTGAGTGATATTGTCTTTGATATAACAAATAAATTCACTAAGTTTAAACTATGAAAATAAAAAGTGAAATGATAAGTGATGGTAGCATATATCATTGTGCTAAAGTGTTCAAATTTGGAAAGTGAAAAATAATTATCAAAAATCCCAACAAGTTAGTGCGATCTTAGGGATGGAATAATTTGATCAAATCGATTATATGTGAAATAAGTAGAAAAATAACTTTATGAAAAAATCAAGGAGCTATGTGGAATATATATGTATGTATGTATGATTATTTGAATATGTTTTGTTTTTTTATAATATTTGAAATAAAAAATACACTAACCAATGATCCTATCAAGATGAGAGTCCTAATAATAATCTATACTAATATGTAAAAGGATGACATTTAGTGATTGCAAAGTATTAGATCTGCATGACTTGGAATTATAAATTGCATTAAGTGTTATAATGAAACTATTTAGATCACTACTCGTGTAATAATTTGTGGGAGGAGAAACTCAAAGAGATGTAGAAGGGTTTCAAATTTTATGAGTAGTATAATATTGTGCCAAATATTTTGCTTTTTGTGGAATATGTGTGTGTGTGTGTGTACATATATATCACCATTTTAGGAGTTGTTTAATATGATGGTGTTTTTTGTAAACTTGACTCCTTCTAATATTCTTTCTTTTGCCTTGATTACTTTTGATAATTTTGCACTTTTTCTAAATTCAAAACCTATACATAGGTGTAAAAATTATAAATGCTCTTTTTTATTTAATATATGTATAAACTAATTAAAAAGGTGAATGGAGAAGAGGAGGTACCATATATTTTAGAGGGTATTCATATCTTAACCATGAAATTGTGAACTCTTGATTGCAATGAATGTACTTTTTACATCTATGTACTATAAAAGGTACAATAAAGATATTTTATATCCAAGGGCATCCTAATATCATGTCAAATACAAGATTTAAAGATAAAACTATAAAACAATTGGATAATATAACATGACCTACTCGAATAGGCAACATGATGTGTCCCAACTTAGTTTTTTATTTTCCATTTAATGTCTTGACACTTTTAGATTTTGTTTGCATTAGAGTAGGTTATTTACCTTAGCTCATGTTCTCTAGGTGCTTTACTTAGCTAATAATTATTTATTTTTTCCTACCCACATTCGTGTGGATATGAAATGTTTTATATTTAGGTATGGTGACTTTCTATCCCTAGGTTCTCTATTAGCTTAATATTATAGCTAAAATTGATATTTCTTGCCTATATATGCAATTCACACTCATTGTACTTACATGAAGACTTGAAGATATATTATATGATATTTTGCTTTGTTTTTCATAATGGCTAATTTAGAGTTGTTTCATGAAATTAACTAGGGAATAATAAAAATTATCTAACCTTGAGTCTTCCACCTCTCAAAAGGCATAAGTATTTTCTAATCCTAAGGGCAAGGTAAAATTTAAAATTAAACCCAAAACCACTCCTTATCTACATCAAAGTGACACTAGACCAAAATAAAATAGCTCTAAACCCATGGAATCTTCTAAATCTAAAAATAAGTATAGACTTTCATACTCCTTTTGTAGGAGGATTGGTCATGTAGAAACACAATATTTATATCTCCACTCCACCTCCTTCCAATAAGCATGGAAAAACACTTAATGTTGTTGAGATATCTAAGTCCCTATTATAGATAGTTGGTTTATAGATTATGTTGTTTCTAACCATGTCACTTCTTCTAATGAGTCTTTTGTATCTCTTAGTTTGAGTTATACTTCCAAAATTAAAGTTGGATATTCTTCCTTTATTTTTGTTAAGCGAAAAAGTGACATACAACTTGTTAGTGGCCACATAAATGAAGCACTATATGTTCTTGAAATCACTAAAAAATTACTTTATTCTTATCAAATTTGTCATTTTGGTCAGGGAAAGATAGTGACTTTCACACCAAAAGGGCTTGAAATTCAAATTTTTTTATATCATCATTCATTTATTTCATAATGTAAATTATTGATCATAATTACTAAAAATATCACTTTGAGGGTTTTCATGACACTTTTTATATGGGGACATGCTTAGGTTCTCATGTTGATTCTAAAATTAAGCTTTGGAATGAGATATTTCAACATATTAATTATAGATATTTGAAGGATTTGAGTAGTCATGGTATGGTTGATGGTACTCCTAGATGTTCTTGTCTTGATGGATTTTTCTCTAGATGTGCATTATGGAAACAACAACAAGATGTATTTCCTAATTACATGTCCAAGAGAGCTTCTTCACAACTTGGGTTTGTTCATAGTGACATTATTGTTTTTATTACTCCTTCATTCAATTGAGATAATTATGCACTTAGATTTATTGATAATTTATCGAGGCATACTTGGGTTTATTTTTTCTAGTACAAGATTGATTTTTTTTCACACTTCAATGTCTTTAAGGATTTGTTCTAGAATCAATCTTCTATTTTCATAAATAATCTTTGAATTGATAATGGGTCGGAGTAATTAAAAAAAGAGTTTTATAAAATTTTAGCATATCATGGCATTTTTTATCAATATTTTATTCCTCATACTCCATAAAGCATAGCTTAGAAAAAATGAAGAACCAAACTTTAAATGAGATGGCTAACTGCATGATGCATTCCCAAGATTTACCTCTTATATATTAGTTAGAAGTAGTTAATTGTGCAAACTAAAGTTTGAATCACACACCACATAGAGTACTTGAGAATTTGACTCCATAGGAGACTTTGGTATGGAACTAATCATGATATTTCATTTTTTTGAGTTTTTGAGAGGCTTTCTTGGGATTTTTTACCAATGAGAAAAAGGAAAGCCTTGGATAAGAAGAACAAACCCTAGATATTTTAAGTATATTATTAAGACATGAGAGCTTATTGAATTTTGGATACTAATACTCATGATGTTATTTTTTGAACACATGTTCAGTTTGATGAGTGTTTATATTCTCATGATTATTCATATTCTTCCATGTGTTCTTCTTCTTCTTCTTCTTCTTCTTCTGCTTCTTCTTCTTCTTCTTCTTCTTCTTCTTCTTCTTCTTTACTCCCATCCATTGATGATTCTTCACTTCATCTTGAGGATTATTGCTTTGAGGAGCCAATTCAAGTAGACACTAACAAGGATATTGATGCAAACTTGTACATGAAGATCACATTCCCACTATGCCTAAGTGAACTCATACTAATAGTTCTAAGGAATTACCTTTTATATAGGATCTTCCACCCACTAGACATCATCATATACATTCTACATGTTTTGGAGTTTTATCTCAGACATTTTATAGTGATCCATAATCTTTTTTTACAAGCTTAGGGTGTGTGTGTTTGTGTGTGTGTACATATATACATACATAGACATGCGTGCACGCACACGCACACACACACACACACACACACACACACACACACACACACACACACACACACACACACACACACACACACACACACACACACACACACACACACACACACACACACACAAATATACACGCACACACACATACATACATATATATACACACATACATCCATACATACATACATATATATACGCATACATACATATATACCTCTATAGAAGATAAAGCAATAGCATTTGCATATTTCTTAACCAAATAATCTAAATTGAATTGAGGGAGAAACTTTAGCATAATGTATATTTACAATTCTGAATATCATCAGCCCAATCTAAAATTTTATAACTAATTAAGTCAGCATTGATGCCTACTCCATAGTGGATATCTAAACTATGGGTATCCTAAATATATTGGAGAATATGCTTAGCTACTTTATTAGGAGAAACAAATGAGGGAACTTGATAGAGAGCATTAATATTATTTGTAATATACATTAAGATCTCCTATACCTATGTAATCTCCACCCCTTCTTCTTCAAATTCCTCAAACTCCTCAACTAGGGAAATTTACAATCTTCTCATCCATTTCTCATGTTCTAATCCAAAATCAAGAGGAGAAAGGTGTAGATATTAAATGTTTTCTATTTATTTATAATGGGTTTATATCCTTAGGTTATCTCTTAGCTTAATATTATATATGTGATTGATCTTCCTTGCCTATATATGCAAGGAACTCTCATTTTACTTACACAAAGTCCTAGAGATATATTATATTATATTTGTCTTTGTTATGCATATTGATTTACAAATTATATATTGTCATATTCTCCTTGGGATGTTTTATTTTTAACACCTGAGATCTTTGTGGCTTAGAACACTTTTATTTTCACTCATTTTAGCTTGTATGTCATGTTGTGTGTAACCTAATGAATGAATTAATATTATTGTACATTAATTCTAAATTGATCCGTTGTGAAATAGTAAACTATGAATGGGTTGTTGATCATTATATGCTTGTATACATAAGGCATGAAAATCATAATCATCATCCACTATCTCACTATCACCAAAGAAGATCATAGGATATGGTTGAGTAGTTTAAAAAAATACCAGTAATTCCATCTCATGGATGATCGTATGACTTAGAAGGTAGATATGAATTATGGTATGATGCACCACATAATTATCTTTGTTTGTATCATAGTTTGTAAATGGTTCACTTAAATCTTCAACTTACAATTTTATTTTTATTGAGGCTTAGTTTCATTTGTAGGAATACATAACTCAATGACATTATTATCAATAATATCTCAAATAAGGTGTCGAGCTGTAAACATATGTTAGTAAATTGATCATTGCATCTATGGTAATCACAACATGCATTTTTATCAAATGATTTACTTTGAGGTCTACTCATATCAACCTCTAATGGTGGAGGTAAAGTACTAATATTTGAATTAATTAATTTTTGTATGAATTTAAGAGGTGGTTGTGGTAATATATAAAATTTATTTCATTGATACTATAAATCAAACTTGTTAGACGGTTGTGATATAAATTTAACCATGATATTTTCTTCAGTATTAGTATATGTTTTCTTTACTTTAAAAATTTGTTTTGGAAGTTGAAATAGATGTTGGTGAATATTTGAGCTTGTTTAAAGAAAAAAGTTTGACTTCTCTTTCTCTCATTGTGTGACAAAGTTCCTTAAATGATCTAAATTTATTGAAAATAATCAACTCGTGCAAACGTACAAGTTAATTTTTCTTGAAAATATATTATAATTCATTATTTTTTAAGATGTTAATCATTTTGGATAACATAATCTTATAAAAAAGTGCATGGCCACTGATAGGATTATTATTTCCGTACCTTATCTTTACAATTTTTGCATTAAAAAGATTTGCATCCATGTTGATAAAAAAAATTCTTGAAAAATTAATCTTCTTATGGATTGAATGCTTTGATTTATTGGATAGGTAGATCATAAAACCAATGTAAGGAATAATGTTTTATACTTATTAGAAACAACCTAGCTAGCAATTTTTCATTCAAATATGTTGGAGTGGGACACAATCGAGGATTAGACTAGATGAGGTCAAATGTGTGAAGATGATTATGTATTGAATAGTGAAATTTGAAGAACAACTCAAAAGAAGAAGCTTGTCTTCACAATAAAATGTTGCATTAACCTTCATTAACATTAGCTAAAAAGTGAATAGGTAGTGAATTATATAGATGCAAGATAAACATGTTCTAACATCCTCATGCATGTGGGATTATCTTCCTCAATGACCCTCATTAAACCTAACCAAGCTAACTAGACTGTGTCAGTTAAACCACGTAGTGGGAAAAAATCTACACTAACATCCCATTTAAATGTAGCTTAGGTGGGTAGTAGAATTAGGTATTGACATAAAGTCATGATGAGGTACTAAGTATAATTAAATTCCCCCAAGATTAGGATGTTAAAACTAATATAAGCCAAATAAAATGCCACAAATAAAGATACTTGCTCTTAGTGAAGGGTTTGGAAAATATATCAACAATTTGATCTATTGTTTAGATTTATCAGAGATCAATGAATTGCTCATGGATGAGATCCCAAATCAAATATTTTTCAGTCTTGATTTTTTTGGCCTATTGATGGTGGACTAGATTCTTATAGTTATGGATTATGATTTGGTTGTCACAAAAGATCACTGATGGTCATAAAAAATGAATTCCAAACTCACTAAGAATCTACTAAAGCCAAATAGCCTCAGTGGAAACATTAAAAGTTCTTATGTATTTTCACCTCTATAGAAGATAAAGCAATAGCATTTTGCATATTTCTTAACCAAATAATCTGACCTGAATTGAGGGAGAAACTTTAGCGTAATGTATATTTACAATTCTTAATATCATCAGCCCAATCTAAATTTTTATAACTAATTAAGTCAACATTGATGCCTGCTCCATAGTGGATATCTAAACTATGAGTATCCTAAATATATTGGAGAATATGCTTAGCTACTTTATTAGGAGAAACAAGTGAGGGAGCTTGATAGAGAGCATTAATATTATTTGTACTATCCATTAAGATCTCCTATACCTATGTAATCTCCACCCCTTCTTCTTCAAATTCCTCAAACTCCTCAACTAGGGAAATTTCCAATCTTCTCATGCATTCCTCATGTTCTAATCCAAAATCAAGAGAAGGAGAAAGTTGTATAAAGCAAACCAAGGAAGTTCCAAATTTTAGAAGTTTGCAAGAGTCTACTCTTCCTTAACTTCCTCAAAATAATCAACCAAGGATGTTTCCAAGTTGAAAGAATATCTCTTCAACCCTAAATCCAATTCAAGAACAACCCATAATGCCCCATATTCATCTTAGCAATGAGTATGTACTTCCTACTCTACCAAGTGGAACTTCTTTCCCTCCCACCATATCACTTTTTAAAGGAGGGATTTTTTTATAGAGAGTAAATGTAGACCATTTAGATGAAGAGAAAGAGATTTCAAGTGAATATGATAAGGAAATCATCATTGGCAGCCCTCTTTGTGCCACTAAATCAGAAATTTTAAATATACTACAATAAGAGGATAAACCTAACCAACTAGAGCAGCAAAATAGTGATAAAGTGGGCAAGGATTGAGATGAAGAAGATAGTATTGATGAGGAGAAACCAATTTCCTCTAGTCAAGGTTGCATTTAGGGGGGATATGATGATGTTATCTCTTGGAAAAATGAGCTTCCATTCAACATGGAAGAGGAAGAAATCAAACATGTAGTTCTGATGAGGTCACTTGTGGACAAAAGTGAAGAGGAACTAGAAGACAATTTATTTTGGGATGAGATAGAGTAATATTTTTCAATACATGACACCAAACTGACACCTCATAAAGAATCAATTCATGAGAATAAATAATGTCAGGTGGAAGTGGCCATATTTCCCAATGAGATACTAGAACAAGAGCATCCAAATTCATAGAGTGATAGGGCTGAATAATGCAAGATGGAGGATAAATATGATTCCTAAAATTTGTCTTGACAAGAGGATGACCTATTAGGTACCTAGCCTGGTTGGAGTAAAATAAGGAGGAGCCATCACATGTTATGATTAATTCAAAGCATAAAGAAGAGGATAAGAATCTTAATCATCCACTCCAAGACAACTGTATATCCATTCAACTAGATTATATAAGTGATTTTATTTATATTCTTAAGGAAGTATGTTATCAATTTGCTAAATACCCACTCCTTATCCATATTTGGTTTTTTACCCTCAAGTATGTAAAGCATATTAGATTAGTAATAAAGGACATTTATTTTATACAACTTGTGAATGGCTTTGTGTAGATAGCCTTTTGATTGGCTAGTTTAGGGTAGGTTAAATGTTTTTATTTCTTCCAAGTGTTGGTTACACATTATAATAGTAGGTTAATTGTAATTTTATTTACTCCAAGTGACTGAGTACACATGTAATTATTGGTGTTCCTTTCTTGTGGGGAAGGTATTTTAATTTTTTAGAGATTTTTTCAAGGCATTGCAATCATGATAACAATCAGATTTATGATAGGATTTATATGATTCCATGCCTAATGGACTACATAAGGCTACCTATCTTTGCTTATAGGCAAGAAATATGTAGAGTTCACTAGTAATATTAACTATTCCATTCAACATTTGGATACAAAATGGATTGTAAGGTTTACCAAATTTTCATGAGCTCACACCATGTTTACTTTTGGGAGTGAGAACACTATTCATAAAACATTATTCATTGGCATTTTTCATGGTTACTATTCATAATGACTATGCATGGAAATGTTGCATAGTTGTAATGTGGTAGAGTGTCGATGTGGTATAGTAGTGATGTGGCATAGCTCACATGGATGGATCAAATTTCTAAGTTGGCCCATTGATTTTCATGTCTAGACAAATTGAAAAAGTTATTTTAGACTTTGGAAGAAAGGTGGGAGAGAAAGACAAATAGGTGGAACATATTTTAACCTTGTACATGTGGGGAATAAAATTCAATTTAGATTACTATGCATCCCATGTGAAGTGAGTTAAATTTATTTTCTCTCCCATATCTTCTCTCTTAAAAATTTAGTATATGCATGGCTCTCTCCTTTGTAAATCATTCTTGGAAAGTTTTGTAATGCCTTTGAAGAATAATATAAATCTGATTTTGTCTAATTCCATGCTTGTGTCTTGTGTGATTTTTTATGTTTTATTGATATACACTTATAGAAGAGAGTGTTCTCACTTATGTATGTCTATTTTATCTTCACCTCTATGTAGAATAGTTTTTATTTTACAAGTCATAGTATATGCTTTCATTAGATCATGTAGGATGCATATGTGGAGTCATTTGTCACCCCTCCTAATTATTTTCATAGCTTCAATCCTCCCATGAAATACTTATGCATGAGAGTTCAATTTAGGAGTTGTGTATGTGTGTCAGTCTCTTTTAGTCTCATTATGCTGGTTTCAAGCAAGCTAAGGATCACATTTATGGTGCATCACCATTTTGTTTTCAATTCCTTACATCCCTTCTCTCTCTATCCCTTTTCCTTGAAAATATAGTAGTGTAGTGTTATATTTAGGTGATTCACTAGGGAAACTAGCCTTCTTTGGAGGTTCACTTCAACCATAGATATCCCATAGCATTGAAGTGTTCCCATTGTGTCACTTGGGTGACGAGGCCTAAAACACCTCCTCAAAGGGTTCAAATTTAAGTGACCACTAATTTTCAATGAAAATCATGTGGTTTCTTCATAAATATAGAGATCATACCAAGAGTATACAAAATATCAGGTATATTGTGCATAAGGTAAATGAGACTACCCACAAGTTGGTGATATAAAGTAGCATCAACCAAAGGAGATGTATAATCAACCTCAAGATTCATACTAGATAGAAAAGGATTCAGAGTTGGATTATAGTCAACCATGTTAAACTATGCTAGTAAATCAATAACACACTTAGATTGTGTAATAGTGATCCTAGATTTAGAGTGCGTAATTTTAATCATGAGGAAGTAATCCAAAAAGACTAAGTCAGTCACTAAGAACCTATCAAACAAAGTATTTTTTACTATTATTATGGTGGATGAAGAACTTCTTATGATTAATAGCTCATCCACATAGAAAAATAAAATCAATAGTGAATCATCCTTAAAAAAAATTAAATATTCTGATAAGAATGGCATCTGGTGAACCCAATCAAAAGAAGAAATGAGCCCATCTTGGAATATGAAGCTCAATGAGCTTGTTTGAGGCCATAGATAGATTTTAGAAGTTTTCAAACTGAGGAGGAATATTCCATAAATATTTATGGTTGATTCATGTATATTTCCTCTTTGATATCACCATGAATAATGGCACTCTTCACATCCATCTGATGAACATCCTAGCAATATGCTACGATAATGGAAAGAGTGAGTTGGATTGAGTTCATTTTGGCAATAACCAATGCTAGGTACTTTGGAAAAACCCTTGGCTACCAAAATTGCTTTTAACTTGTCTATGAAATCATCTTCTACAAAATTTGTTCAGTATATCCACTTACAATGAACATGTTTTCTTCCCTTAGGAATAGGGATTAAATCCCAAGTGTTGTTTCTCAACAAGAAAGCATATTTCTATTCTATAGAAAGATCCCACTAAAGAATGTCTGATGCCTTGTGAAAAAATATGGATAAAAATTAGATGTAATGAAATCATCTAGGGCATCTTGTAATTATGAATGAGTTTACCTAGCATTAGATGGACCTACAAACCATTAGCCAATACCTTGGAGTGTCTGTCTAGCCCAAAAAGGATCAGTGCTCAAAGATTTAGGAGATTCCTTGTCCTCTGAAGATATTTTTTGAGGAGGAGGTAATTCCTCGTTACTATTTTGATCATTATAACTAGAATAATAATCTTTTTAGATAGATCTAGATCATCAGATGTATCATCAAATACTAGTGCATATAAGGAAAGGGAAGAGATGTCAAGTGTGAAGTTTTAAGGACTCTCTTGAAAACATACACTCCTCTCAATGAACAATTGATGATTGGTGGGATGGAGAATCTTGTATCCCTTAACACCATTAGGATATCCAATGAAGATGTAAAGTTGACTCTGAGGTTCTATTACCTTATGTTTCTTCTTCAGAATATAGGGCATAACAAGAGATATAAACACTTAAATGTGTTTCATTGTGGGTCTTTGACTACTCCAAACTTGAAAAGGAATGACTCCCTTCAATTATTTTTGAAGAACTTGATTTTGAATATAACAAGCACATTTATTAGCCTTGGGCCAATACTGAGGTATAAGAGACTTGGAGTGTAGCATACAATTAACCATTTATTTAAAGGACTTGTTATAGCACTCTACAACACCATTATGCTAAGGAATATATGGAACTATATGTTTTAGTTTAATCCCATATTAAGTGTAGATTTTTTTAAAATGGTTATTAACATACTCACCACCATTATTGTTGCACAAAATCTTCATGTCTTTACCTGACTATTTTTTAAAAGTGCCTTAAAGTAATAAAAATGATCAAAACCCTCTAATTTATACTTAATAAAGTACACCCAAGTATACCTAAAAAAATCATCAATGAAATTAAGCATGTATTTAGTCCTATTGAATGAAGGTTTTGTAAATGGACCAATAATGTCACTATGGACAATCTCCAATATCTGTTCAAGTCTCCTTGATTTTCTATTTTCATACTTTTGTTTAAGATGCTTAATAAGTAATCAACTATAGTAAACTCCATCAAAAAAATTGACTCATGGAAACCTTGAAACCATGTCATGATGACTGATTTATTTTAGGTAGCAATAGATGAGATGGCTGAATCACTCATGTCATAGTTTATTCACCCCATATGAATGACTGAGAAATGTAGTAGAGGGTTGATCAAGAGAAAAATGTGAGAAAGTATACAGTTATGAATGGTGATTTACTTTCCCAAATGAAACTATAAATTCATTGTCTACTTCCTTAATAACCACTAAATTAGGCATGATCTCAACTCTCTTGCTCAAACCCATGTGAGTGATATGATAAATAGATAAGAGATTGGTAGATAAAGAATGGAAACATATAACATCATGAAATATCCTATCATTCACTTTAACAGATCCTCTCTCATTAAATTTTGTGGAAGTTTCATTACCTAACAATGTAGAAGACATATAAATAGGATCTAAGGATAAGAACATGTCATGTGATGAATCCATGTGGTGCAATGCACTAAAATTAATTACCCATGCGGAAGGCTAGGATGCAATAGTAAAGAGTTTTTTCCATTATCTTTAACTTATTTGTTATTTTTGGCCTTTGAAGAGTCCTATGCTGATGAACTCTAATTAGAATAATCAAGGACACTAATATTGTGCATCTCAATAATTTTTGTTAGTTGGTAAATCTACTTATTTATACACTTGGTTTCATTATGCCTAAATTTATTGCAATAAGCACATGTGAGTCACTCTTTCATGGGTTTCCCATTTGAAGGGGAGGATTATTTTGATGCTTTGGATTTAGCATCAAATTTTAGAATCTTTCTTTTCTTAGAGTCCTTCTTGTTCTATTAATTATCCTTACTAATAAAAGCCTTCTATTTGCTATGACTAATAATTAAGGCATGTGATTTAGATGAGTTCAATGTACCCATTTGAATGAGCTTGTCTTGCTCTCAATTCAAGTCAACAACAAAGTCATCCAAGAATGACATGGTCCATATATCTCCAAGGGCACACTTAGTAGTGTGAAAGGTAGAAATGAACATAAAATACTTAGAAACCAATATGGAATGGATAAAAATAATGAATTGATAATATTTTCTGTAATGCCTCATAGTTTCATCTACAACCTAAGTGATTTGAACTTTGTGAAAAAGTGTTGTATTTAATCAAAATTATTTGGTCTCAAACTGATGAGCTCATTATCCAAATCATGACACCTCATGATGTCTTGCTTAAAAAAGTGTTTTCCCAACATGGTCCACACTTCATTAGGAATAGTTACAGATTCAATATGAAATAGCAATTTATGAGACATAGATAGGCATAGAAGATCATTCGCTTCATCACTTTTATTATACCACTTCACCTTCTTATTTTTGTGCCCATCATGATTTAGTGTAAGTTTTTAATCCTCAAGAAGATTTATATTTTGAATTTTTACTCATGATAGTTGGATGGGTTAAGATGTGAAACCTGACTATGATTTATGGTGCATAAAGGAAGTATGTGTTGAATTGTGTGTTAAAATATAATGATATGCAACCCTCTTAAATCTATACATGCTTAATTATACAAGGCACTAGTATAACACCAATACGTAGAGATAAAAAACTTTCACTTTCAAAAAATGAAGTTAGAAAAGGAGCAACATACTAAAATTTATGCATTTTTAAATTTCTCGATGGCAAGGAAAATCTTTACTATGCAAAATTTGAAAAATTTGGGTTTGTAGAAGTTTGGATTGGGTGTTAAGGTTAAGCCTCCCCTAGTAGGAATAAAAGTTTAATCCCTCCTATGTGACCATACCATATGATTAAGGGAATAAGACCTTTTGTGAATGTTCCCACCTTGATGATGTCACATTATACTATAATGTGATTGCGTAAGTGATGTCACTTTAAAATTGCCTCCAAAAGTGAATAATAATGCCATAATGCAATAGCTTGAATTTTATGCATGTATGGATGTCATTGTGTATAAGAGGTAGTTTACGGTGGATGTAAGGGGGCTAGTGGAAGGATGTTCACATGAACACAACCCATATAAATGGTAGTGTACATAGTAGTATTTGGGAAGATGGTCTCATGCATGGGAGGCACCGAACAAATGGGCTCATGTATAGGTAGCATTGAAGGTTGGGATCATGCATGAAGGGCCCTATGAAAAGGGATAGTACACTAGGAGTGCCACAGGATGAGTTTAGATGTATACAAAACCATGAGGATGGGATTCTATGAAGGAGGAACTAGAGGATTGGCTTTCATGTAGAGACATAGATTGAGGAGGCCAAGTAGGCTCTCTTCGATGCAGATACATGGGGATGTGGATAGGAGATGATCTATGAGACCCCATGTGCATGTGGGAATGTATTAAGGATGATGGGAAAATGCTACCAAAAGTTATAACTATTCAAGTTTTGTGTTAGAATAACTAAAGTGGTAAAACACCTACACAAATAACCTCAAATCTATAAAAACATTCAAATTTTCCCAAAATGGCAACAACTGACTATTTAAAAAAAACCCCAATAAAACCTATACATCATTTATGATTGAAGACTTCAATGGTATGGATGTATGTAAAAACTAAGAAAATACCTAAAACATTCCAAAAAAGGATATCATAAATCTTGTGCATATTTATACCCATTCCTAGGGTTTTAGCACTCTCTAAATCCAATGATGTTATTGATATTTTATCTGGAAAATATGGTGGTTGAGATTTTCGTGGATTCTTTAGAATCCCCACCAAACCCTTGAAAATCAAAATCAATAAAAAAATACATGAACAAGCTAAAATGTTAGATCTCACAATAATAACAATGGTATATAGCTACCAACAAAGTTTTGGATACCATGTTATAGTGGTCTACAATCAAGGATTTGTCTAGATAGGGTTGAATGCATGAATTTAAATTTGTATGGAGTAATGAAATCTAAGCAACAACTTAGAAAGGGATAAGCTTGTCTTCACAATAAAATGTTACGTTAACATTTATTAACATTAGCCAAAAAGTACATAGGTAGTTACATTATATATTTAGAAGATAAACATGTCCCAACATCCTCATGCATTTAAGATTATCTTCCCTAGTGACCTTTATTGAACCTATGCAAGCTAAATAAATCATGTAGGTAAAACCACATAGTGGGAAAAAACCTACACAAACAAAATCATAATCCAAATATGATGCTTGGATATCATTTACAATCATATAAGAAAGTTTACAAGCTACATATATTGTAGGTAAATGATATGATGAAATCATAGGTGTAAACAGATTATGTAGCAAGGCTTGTGATTCTACTGATTGCCTAGATTTTATTATACCTTATTCTAAATGCAACACCTTAGCATATAAAATTGATATAGTTTACACAAAGGATAATGTATTAAGTAATACATGTGATGTAAGATGTATATATATATATATATATATATATATATATATATATATATATATATATATATATATATATATATATATATATATATATATATATATATATCAAAGGTATCGTATGAGCCATTTGGTTATGCATGGGTAAAGGTATCTATTTGAATATTTATGTTGCCCCCAAACCCAAAGGTGTAGATGTAATAATAATATCAATAATATAATTAGTAACACATGGTAGGTCTTACAATAGGTTGATCAATATTACCAATGTAATTATTTTGCACTTCAAACGTGCTAGCATGATTATGCTTCTTTGTTCTTTTCAAGCTACAAATAGATAAGATTTAATTTCATTTGGGAGAGCATCAAGGTACTCACCAAACTATTTTTCATCAATAGACTCAAATATATTATTCATAGTAGAATCAAATTCATATGTATTGTAATTTTATATGGTAATTAGAAGGCAATCAAGAGGGTGCACTGTGAGCCTTACAATATATTGAATGTATGTGTACTCTTGTTCCCATGTTATACTTGACTTTTATATTTTTTGCATTATGTTGGTGTCTTGACATGTGATTCGATTCATTTTATTACATGAGTTAGTGATTTTATTTATTAAGAGAAGACAACATGCAATTAAAACTAGAAAATCTTGTAGCAACAAATGGTCATCCAATATAGCCATAAATTTGTTGATATCTAAGAATAAAGTAACATAAAAATGAAACTTAGTGTTGGGATCATTTATGATCCAAAGTATTTAGTTTGTTTTTTATATTTTGTTTATATGGGTTGGTTTCACCCATTGGTTGGTTTTGTAACCAACTTCTTTCTTTTGTAAGATTTATAAACTTACTTATGCAAAAAAATAAAGCTATGTTTTTATATTGAATATATTTTTAATAATTGCATTGATATTCCTCTAATTGCTCTTGGCCTATAGTGGTATTAGAGCTTCTAGTTTGTAATGGAGGATTGAAGGATAACCTTGCAAGGTAGATTATTCTAATTTAGTTAATGTGAGAGCCATGTACAAAAACAAGCATATTTGCATTGGAATGAAGTGACAATAGGGGTATGTGCCAACTCAAGAATGTTTGGTAGGACATTAGCAATATATTCGCAGCCAACTCAAGAACCTCAGCTATAAGATAAATAGGAATGCCAATGCCTACTCACCTAACTTATTTACCTCCTTTAAGAATTTTGGCAATACAACTAATAGAAAACTAAAGACCTGCTTTGGATCTCCTCTAAATGGCCTTCTTTCCCTCCATGGATTTTCCTCTACTTACCCTTTTTCCTGATATGCTTTTATTTTCTTGTTGCTAAATCATCCACTAATGCTTGATTTCCCAGATGTGAAGTTGAGATCCACCATCCACATGGTTTTAGTTTATTTACTAGGCATTAGGATACATAAAGGTATTAAAACCATGCAGTCTCCATCAAATAAGGAGGGTGTAATCTTTTTTTTTAATGCAGAGTGAAAAGGGATTTGAATTGAATTTTCTCTATATAAACCTAGTAGAAGATTTCCCTAATTTTTATTTATTCATGAAATCAAGAATAAATTTAATATTCACCCTTTACACTTTAAACTAAAGTTAGAAACTTTGATTTTTCAACATACATTAAAAAGGAAGATGCACAGATTAAAACCCATTGATGTAATTGTAGACACCTAAAAAGTGTCTAACCCTTGGTCATCCTCTCTCCCCTTTGTCCCTTGCCACTTCGCCTAACCCATTCCTAGCCTAAGTCTTATTAATTGGAAATAATCAACTATTTTTAATTAAATAAGTCTCTTTTCTCTCTCCTTGCCACCTCGCCACCCTAGGATACACTCCTTGGATTCCTCCTATTCTCCACATGGCCATTTAATCCCTAAGTCTCCCATTCCAACCTCTCATCTCGCTCATTTAACCCCCGTCGACCGTTTCATCCTCGCACTCGCTTGACCCAGCAGTTGGGAAACGGATGAAAGGCTATTTTTAGCCTTTCTCCGGCCTTTTAGCCGCCGACGTCGGTCAACTGTCGACCGACGTCGACGACATTTTCGGCATCGGCACCTTTCATAACGGCTTCTGCACCGTTATCTCCTCCTCTTGGTTCTCTGCGTCTCTAGCTCTAGATCTCGACTTTTGAATCTTGGCATCAGACCCTTGTATCCGTCCCTTCACTTGACCTCTCTGTCAATCAATCTGACTATCTCCCTCAGGTACACAGCAAGCTTCTACAAGTGAACAACAGGGATTCTCCATCATTAACAGGGCTTCACATCCGACAACATCAGCAACAGGCACACAAGATCAACACCTTCTTCAGCAGGGCACATGTAAGTACTCTGTTTGTTTTCTTTATGCTTTTTAGTCATTTCTAAACTAAATTCAACACTTCTCCCCCAAGACCAAATTGCTTACCCAGACCAGGCAGACCTAGATTCCTATCTCCCTAATTGGCCTCCTCTACCCTTCTGCCCATTTGACTCCCTTGCACCTCTGCACAGACCCTCTAACATCCTAAGACCATCCTTAAGTAGACCACAGACTAAACCCGGACCATCCACAGACCAACCCTGGACCAAGCCCTGACTAGAACCTGACCTGACCCATCTGGAGGCCATTGCCCCGACCGACGCCGGTCATTACCCCACCGATGTCGGTAGACTAACCGACATTGGCAGACCTGACAACCGACGCCGGTAAGACCACCGACGTCGGTGACTGCAACCAATTTGACAGCTTCTTCCAGGTAAGCCTTTGCTTCCTTTTCTCTTTCAATTTGCTATCATTTCAGTCTTTTTTAGCATTTTGTCTTTTTATCAAACTTATCTTTATCAAATAGTGGGTTGACCTCCCTTAAGGAAGTTCTCATACTTTTGGGAACAGGCTTTTGCCTGGCAACCCACCATCTACCTATCTAACACCTTTTTGTCCAAGTTTCTTTTTCCTTGCAGGTGTCATTCCTCCACAGCCAAAGAGGGGTGCCCACAAACGTCTGGATTACGGTGCACAATATTTATCCAGGTACTTCTAGCCTTGTCCATTTCTTTAGTTTCTTTATTCATCTTTTGAATGTAGAAAGTGAATTAGCGATAGAAACATTCTGGCACGCCCGGTGGGACCTTAGGTTCTTCCTCGGGTTCCTCTTCCTTTCATTCATTTAGGTGCATTTAGGCTCCTTCCTTCTTGTCTCTTTCTTCCATTCCAAATGACACTATAAGCAGGACTAAAACAAATCTTTCTTCCTTGCATTTCTAGACTAGTCTAAACATCATACTCTCAACCCTTTTCTCAAACTTGTCTTCATAACAAATCTCACATTTCGACTTGGGCTTAAAACGTATCGCACTTTCATTTCTGCTTGTGCTTGCATTAGTCCACATCTAGTAACTTAAATCCGCATATTGAATAAATCTAGACCACTCTATGTTACACTACCAGACCACATGCACTAAAACGAACATAAAACTTACTTGAGACAAGGCCCGACTGGGATTTCATCCCCCAGCGGATACCTTACCCATCCTGGTGACCCTACTTGGATTTCATCACCAAGGGGGAAGCCCACTCCGTTCTCTGGCGGAGGATAAACTCTAGGCGAGGTATATCTTGGCTAAGCGAGACCAGCTAACCACTGGAATCGTGAAGTGAGGGGAGCTTGCTCCTTAGCACCAGGCCACGTACCGGACCTAATACAGACTTTTGAGCGCCTTAACACACCTAAAACCATCTTTAGACCACCTTCTTCTAGGACCCATTCTATAGCCAATCTCCCCAAACATTCATCTAAGGCATAAGCCACAAGATTCTAAGGTTAATTCCTAGGATTTATCGCTTAGGCTTGTCTATCTCTCTCAGTTCTTCTCTTCTCATCTGTTTGTTTGAGTGAGTGAGGACGCTTTCTTCATTGTTTTCCAAGAATCTTAAAATCTTTTGGTTCTCTAGAAAACACAGTCACCGGCATCGGTTCTGCAACCGACGTCAGCTTTCCTCTCTTACCGGCATCGGTTATCTGACCGACGTCGGCCATATTTCTTACCGACATCAGTTTCTCAACCGACGTCGGTCTCTGTCACTGTCCTTTTTTTTTTCAAAACCAGCAGCCTAAAACCTGTCCCTTCTCTATCAAAAACTCCATCCTGGTTTTCTGAAATAGAAAAAACACAGTTTCTACAACCTGCCCCTCTTCTTGACCACTCTCTTGTCCCTAACCAGTCCTATCATGGAGTTTCACTCGGAGATTGAAATAACTCCTACATGACCGACCCCAACTTCGACCCCGACTCTCATCATTCCTGAAGGGGACCAAGACTTCGCACGATTCTTGGACCTCAACAGCGCAGCCCTCCATAACTATCTCGCGAGAAACCCAAACTATCTCTCGGGTGATGTGGTGATGACATCGACACCATTCGCCACCCAGCCCTTTATGACTCAGCCTTTCACATCAACCATTTACCCGACCATGGCCAATATGCAAAGTTTGGCCTCCCCGTCCATTTTTAGACCAACCTCCATCAAGGTTTCATTACCCCCTCAACCATACCCAATTCAACCAAGTTCTACATCATATCAGAACTTGATTGTCTCGACCCCTTACACCTTTGCGCCCACAAATGTAGGAGTGCTTACCTCACCCTTTGTCAGTGCCACCACGCAACCACCTTTGGCAGTACCTAGTCATCTTATGCCTTCTAACTCCATGACCCAACCATCCTTAGCATCCACTTCTGCCCCTGTGACTAGTCATCCGTACGTTGTACAATCGACTACGTCGCACACCTCTTCTAACCTCTTCCAAGTGCCTTACAACCTAGGGGGCGCTCAACCCGCCAATCCATCAGCAGATCTCATTAAAATGCTTATGGATAAAATGTCCAGTTTCGAAGCCTCCATCTTCGGTTCAAGCAATGCCCTGTCATACGACTAGATTTGCAACGAGCCCATCCATCCTTCCGTCCCTATCTGACCATACCCCAACCAATGAGAGCTTCCTAAATTCACTCGCTTTCAGAGTAAGGAAGACCCACAACAACATCTACGGGCATTCAGACATGCCTGTTACCTTATTGCCCACGACGATGCGTTATTATTACGCACGTTTCCTATGTCACTTTCTAGCCCTGCCATTGACTGGTATAGCTCTCTTGCCAGACATTCTATCTTTTCATTCATCCAACTTGCCCAATTATTTCTTGACCATTTCTCTATTAACATTACTAAACAAGTCTCTATCACAGACCTTTACTCCATCAGGCAATTTGATGATGAATCTGTAGTCAATTTTTTCGCTCGTTGGAGAAGCTTGATTAACCAGCTCTCCTTCTCCTTGCCTCAACCTGAGCTCATCGAGCTCTTTTCTCAAGCATGTGCCAACCACATCTCTTCTACCTTGCAGATTCAGACATTCTGCACTTTTGACAAAGCTTTCATCATGGCTCGAAAGCTTGAACTCTGCGCCCTTGAAGAAGATAAGGTCAAATTGCGTAATACCAACGCAAAATCTATTGACCATTCTTCTTCCAGACCCTCTTCTTCTGCCAACTCCAAGTCCAAAGGAGTGGCCAACACTGTGGTCATTAGATTACCATCCTCAACAACAATGAATTATTCTCAACCTTCGACATCTTCCAGCATTACCAAACAATTCCAACAACGGTATATCCAGCGTTCTTACACTCCACTTGGAGAACCATACTCTTCCGTTTTGAAAAAACTTCTCAAGCAGGGGGTCCTCAATCTCCCTACAATCCAACCACCTCAATTTGACCCCTCTAAAGCCCTCCCTACATGGTATAGAGAGGCCAACTTCTGCCACTTTCACCGCGTCCAAGGCCATGACATTGACAACTGCCGAACTTTCAAAAACATCGTCCAAGACATGATCGACAAGGGGGATCTTATTTTAGATAACCCGAACGCCCCACCCAATCAACATATCGACATCTTCAAACACCCTTTTCCAAATCATCTGCCTACTCAAAACAACGTCCATACTTCGACCAATGATTCTCATGACCATGACATTCACACTATTAACACTATCTTACCTCTTGTCTCTGACCAATCTCTTTCACAGGTAGAAGAGTCTTCTTCTCCTATTCGTCTATCACAAGATGAAGAACCCTCTTCTCCTATTAGTCCTCCATCTATTTCTCCTATATTGGAGGATGCCTTGACCACACCTACGCCATTAGCCCCACCTTCATCCAATGACCATACCTTGCCTAGTCCTCAAGCACAAGCAGAAGGCACAATCATCCCTGCCTCCTGCCATCTGGAGGAGCCACACTCTCCTATTTCTTCTCCACCAAGAGAAGAACCAGTCTCTTTACCCATTTCAACCGAGGAAGACCCAGTCACGGTTTCCTCTTGCCCTTTGCCTGAGATTGTTACATCTCACTCACCTTCATCCACATCCAAACCCAAACCCACATCTAACCTTGCCTCACACAATAGTGGCCCTCGACCTAAACTAATGAAAGCCACTAGACCACATCAGAGAATTTCTCCCCCACCTTCATCATTGCCTTCAATCTTGGGCCCGTATCTATCCACTTTAATAAGAGTACTGCCTACTCCCATCCTTCACAGAGGCACATCACCTCCATTACTCCCTCAACCCATCAGACATATATCTCCCTCAAACCATCAACCAATGCCTCTTATGCCTCTTAAACCAAAGTCATCAACCCCTACTGCAATAAGACATCTAGACCCATTAGCAGGTTCTTATACCTTGCTTTTACGGCAATTGTTGCAGTCCTCTCGCCTCGATCTCCCACCTCTCAGACCATATCAATCTCTCAGACCAAAACCACCCTGGTTCGACGACACTTGCATTTGCGCATATCATCGCACACCTGGACACAACACGGAGCATTATTGTGCCCTCAAGGTTGCCATTCACCAATGTCTGGCGAATGACACCTCTCTTCTCAACCACGTTATCAATAAACCCTCAACATCGCCTCTCTCATCGACTCTCAGATCAAGACCCTCTTGGTTCAACAACTCTAAATTTTGCAACTATCATCACACTCCGAGACATGACACTGAGCATTGTTGTGCTCTCAAAGATGTCATTCATCAACAACGGAGAAATGATTTCCTTCTCACCAAGGACCCTCTTAACCACTTCTTCGACAAAACATCAACCCCAACCCATGCCTCTCCAACCTCATCTCCTAAATCGGGATCTCCACGACAGATTATGGTCCCTTTGCCACCTTTGACCCCATTATTTGACATTAACACAGTCCATTTAATCACCAAGCCTCAGTCAACCTTGACCAATCTATCCAACATTCTCCCTAAGCGACTGGGGGAATCCAACCTTATCCTAACTTCGATCAAACATTCAACCAAACCTCGACCAAGTCTCGACCAACCATCGACCATGACATCGACCATAACCTTACCAAACCTTCGACCAAACCTTCGACAAACTTTGACCAAACATTTGACCACACTTCAACCAAGTCTCGACCAATCAAAAATCAAATATCATTCAACCAATCTTTGTTTTCAACCAGTCTCAACCAATCAACGACAATGTCAACCAACTTCACATCCATCAATCAACACCTGACCAATCTGGAAAGAGGAAAATGGGGCAAATTTGCTTCTAATTGACTCAGACCTTAATGCACTAGCATGGCCCAGGGACTTATCAGACCTTGAGCCCCCCTTTCTGCCTTGCGTCCATGACCATTCTTATGTTAGTCAGGTATTCATCACTTGATGTTTTACTTGAGCTCGTCCCTTGAGCAACCTCCTGTCATTGTCATTCTTATTCCTTTCAACCCTACTTCCCAACACTTGTCACCTTTTTTTGTCAAACAGTAATGCTTTATCCTTATAAAAGGGGGAACCCTTAAACCTCTACAGGCTCGTCCATGGCTAAACTTCAGTCAACAATTAATTCAAATACATATTATACCAGGTCATAAAACTCTATAAATGTAGACTGCTCCCTCGAAGGACAGCTACTCAATTGCTGTATCACTAGACTGATCCCTTGAAGGACAGCTAGGCCAACTTATCAAACATTTAAAGCAAAATATAGACCACTCCCTCGAAGGATGGCTATGACTAATTATTGCTACAGACATCATCTATTTTTGAAGCTTCTCACATTGATCAACTTCACAACATGACCACCAAGCAAACAACATCTTTATGTGGACTTCCCGCATCGATCAGTTCACCGTTAAAAAAAAAAAAAAATTGACCGACAAGCTATTAAGCCATGGACACGCCTATAGTCGTTCTTGGGTCACCTATAAAAGGGGCAAGGTTTTTCCTGCCACAAAAAGGGTTATCCCATCCTCTCATATCACATACTCATCCTATCACCCCAACATACTCAAGGAACTTCAAGCTCACTTAATGTCAAGTGATTCAATTATTTCTCTAGCATCAACCCTGGTCCACGACGCAATGCATAAACGGGGCTTTTGTTCTAACAACCCCTATCCATGCCATCCTTTTTGGTCCTTGTCAATGAAAGAGCAATATGCCTTTCAGTTATCTTTCACTTTGGTCACATTTAACCAAACCTTTTTCAACCTAAACATTCTCCGACCAACAACTCGACAACATGACATTATCATCATCCTTGTCCTTTTCACATAGTTTCTATGGACACGAGTACACATGGAAACTATCGACCAGACCCAATTTATGTTAAGCATAAACCAATACTTGCTAAAACATAAATAGACCTCCATTCATTTCTAGCATACATCCATCACGACTATGGAAACTTGCTAGGGATGAAAGACTCTCGACCAATTCTACAGAATACACCATCTATAGCATCATCTTATCCTCATCTTACCCTCATCATTTTGACACTTGACCACACCCAATCATTGACCAATCTTCTCAATTCGTCTGAACTACATTGGTCTGAGGCCCTACGACCAGGGCTATGTAGGCATCACTCAGATAACACATCCTCTGAGGTTAGCTCGACCACCCCCATTTGTTCATCTCTTTGATGGACAAACCTTCTCTTCTGCGACCTTGACCTTGACCACGACCAGTCTATCAACCACTTTGACCAAGACCAATCATTTTCTTTGACCATTCCTCCCTTTTAGGGAGAACTACATTGGCCTGAGGCCCTTCACACAAGGGCTATGTAGGCAGCACTCAGATCACATGACATTTTTTGAGGTTCGCTCGGCCACATCCTTTCGTCCATCCAGCCCCTTGACCAATGACCATTGGAGATCATGTGTATCTCCTTCGACCTTCGACTACTTCCAAGCCAATGTTGCCTTGGTCATTTTTGCGTATGTGCTACCTCACGACTGGTTAGCAGAATTGTCTGCAGACTATTTTTGACCCTTTGCAAGTATAGGATTGCAAGCCAATTGATCCCTACTACTTGTGGCATTTTCGTGTTTTTGGGAGCACTTCCTGAGCCTGAGATACCTGGAACATGACGACTATTTGGAGCTTCAGCTTAGATTGAGTAACCCGATCAGCAGACGACTAAATGCTGGGGCCCGATTACTTCAATTTTGGCACTCCTTGACCCTCGACATGCGACAATTTGACCCAATCATCCCGTGAAGTGGTATACGTGCAATCACGACTATTGCAGTGTTTTCACTCACACTCTTCTATCCATCTCTCTGTCAAATCGACACTCGATCTCCAGTTCCCTTCTCTTGACTATCGCTTTGAGGGGGGAACACCTCATCCTTTTCTTGGGGCAACCAACTCCTATTTTTGTCTTGCAATTCATCTAGAACAACCAACAAGACAAAAAGGGGCAAATGTAGACACCTAAAAAGTGTCTAACCCTTGGTCATCTTCTCTCCCCTTTGTCCCTTGCCACTTCGCCTAACCCATTCCTAGCCTAAGTCTTATTAATTGGAAATTATCAACTATTTTTAATTAAATAAGTCTCTTTTCTCTCTCCTTGCCACCTCGCCACCCTAGGATACCTTCCTTGGATTCCTCCTATTCTCCACATGGCCATTTAATCCCTAAGTCTCCCATTCCAACCTCTCATCTCACTCATTTAACCCCCGTCGACCGTTTCATCCTCGCACTCGCTTGACCCGGCGGTTGGGAAACAGATGAAAGGCTATTTTTAGCCTTTTTTCGGCCTTTTAGCCGCTGACGTCGGTCAACTGTCGACCGACGTCGGTGACATTTCTGACGTCGACACCTTTCATAACGGCTTCTGCACCGTTATCTCCTCCTCTTGGTTCTCTGCGTCTCTAGCTCTAGATCCCAACTTTTGAATCTTGGCATCAGACCCTTGTATCCGTCCCTTCACTTGACCTCTTTGTTAATCAATCTGACTATCTCCCTCAGGTACACAACAAGCTTCTACAAGTGAACAACAGGGATTCTCCATCATCAACAGGGCTTCACATCCGACAACATCAGCAACAGGCACACAAGATCAACACCTTCTTCAGCAGGGCATAGGTAAGTACTCTGTTTGTTTTCTTTATGCTTTTTAGTCATTTCTAAACTAAATTCAGCACTTCTCCACCAAGACGAAATTGCTTACCCAGACCAGGCAGACCCGGATTCCTATCTCCCTGATTGGCCTCCTCTACCCTTCTGCCCATTTGACTCCCTTGCACCTCTGCACAGACCCTCTAACCTCCTAAGACCATCCTTAAGTAGACCACAGACTAAACTCGGACCATCCACAGACCAACCCTGGACCAAGCCCTGACTAGAACCTGACCTGACCCGTCTGGAGGCCATTGCCCCGACCGACGCCGGTCATTACCCCACCGACGTCGGTAGACTAACCGACGTCGGCAGACCTGACAACTGACGTCGGTAAGACCACCGATGCCGACGACTGCAACTAATTCGACAGCTTCTTCCAGGTAAGCCTTTGCTTCCTTTTCTCTTTCAGTTTGCTATCATTTCAGTCTTTTTTAGCATTCTATCTTTTTATCAGACTTATCTTTATCAAATAGTGGGTTGACCTCCCTTAAGAAAGTTCTCATACTTTTGGGAATAGGCTTTTGCCTGGTAACCCACCATCTACCTATCTAACACCTTTTTGTCCAAGTTTCTTTTTCCTTGCAGGTGTCATTCCTCCACAGCCAAAGAGGGGTGCCCACAAACGTCTGGATTACGGTACGCAATCTTTATCCAGGTACTTCTAGCCTTGTCCATTTCTTTAGTTTCTTTATTCATCTTTTGAATGTAGAAAGCGAATTAGCGATAGAAACAGTAATGGTGTAACATTTTTGTCAAAATTATTTTTGACATTATTTTTTTTTAAAGGTTGGAAAAATCAAATTTTAGAGATATAAAGGTGTATAAAATGTAATATTTTCACAAGTCCCATGATTTTTTTCTTATTTGGAAGCTATTTGGAAGGTAAAGGCAAAACCTCAATAGCATTCTCTATTCTTAAACATTGTTTTGATAAACACCATGGCTAAAATTATGAGTTGAATTTCTAAACATAGATCCTTAACTCCTAAAAATTATAAGGAATGATCAATGAATATGGAAAATACATTAATCTTCAACAACTTATGGAAACTAGTTGAAAAACAACCAATATTGCCCACCGATGTCACAAAGCTTGTAAAATTTTATATATGTGACAGGCATGCTCTTGATTTATTAAAATTAACTTGCATTGCACAAGTTATAATTCACATAGAGGCCATAAAGTCTAAAGCTTTGAAAGCATGGAAAGATATAAAAGACTTATATGATAAAAAAACATACCTAAAATAAAATTTATCTTCTTATGCAGTTGCTTAACACTAAACTAATAGATGATGAAGATGTTTTAGAATATGTGTCATGAATTAAGAATTTGAAACAAGAATATTTCACTACTGGTGGGAAAATTGATGATAAAATTATTTTCTCTATTTTTTTGAATTTTCTTAGCTATAGTTGTAGGAACTATCTAAAAATGTTACATCTTAGTGATATGCTTGACAAATCTACTTTTGATTCCATTTGTGAGTTTCTCACTCAACATGAGTGACAATTTGCAAAGAAGAAAGAAAATTCTACTGGGTAGGCCTACTATAAAAAAATAGGTATTCTATTATATGAGTACAATAGATAAAATTATTCAAAGCACTTTTTGAGATAGAAGAAATCTTCGTAGCACACTTCCAGACAAAAACATCATTCTAGACATAGGGATCATTCTAGTTCTGCAAAGCATAGACATCATTCTAGTTCTTTGAAGCATAGACATCAATCTAGTTCTCAGAAGCATCATCACAAACATTCACATGGACACAAGTACAAGTATAGAATTCTTCTTCATGTGGTTATTCTTCTTCTAGTTCCAGTAGATGTGAGAAAACATGCTACAATTGTGGTGGCATATGACACCTCTCTATAGAGTGCCCTTTAAAAAGGATGTCCTCTCAACATCTATAGAAGGTAGAAGTAAACTTTGTTGGTCACTATGGTCACTTTATTCACTCTTCTAGTTCCTCTTCTGGCTATTCTTTTGCATATTCTTTTGATGGATGGGATTACAATTTTTTTTCCCTGCATATGTTGACTATATATTTTGAGATGGTAATACACCCATCTTATGTTAGATGCTAAAATCAAGATTGGGATTTGATGCAGTAGCATTTTTTGGCTTATGTACTTTGATTTCATAGATCTAGTGTTAAAATGATCTTTGATGTAGAACATTTTAGTGATTTGTACTTAGTTTATTTGTTGAAAAACTTCTCACCTCTCACCTAATAGGGGAGAAGATGTTGCAATTTTTTTATCAGCCATTGATTATTACAATATGAGGCAACATTGAGTTTCTAGCATTGTTAGTGTTGAGCAAAGGCCTACAAGAGATGTTGGAAATTGTTAGGCATCAATTTGAGATGTGCCTTATATAGTACTAATGAAATCACTTGTTGGAGGGATTTTATGTGAGGATCTATGTAGTTGGATAAGGCATGATCTTATTCTACTTCAGTGCGGGGATGATCAAGGCATTGATCAATCCAGGATGCATAGTGTACCAATTGCATTAGAAATAGAGTCTACTTGGATGATTCATAGTTCATTGCTTTAGTCTTTCTATAACCTTTTGGATCAAGGGGGAGTTTTTTGGGATCATTTATGATCCAAAGTAATTAGTTTATTTTTATATTTTTTTATACAAGTTGGTTTCACCCATTGGTTGGTTTTGCAACCAACTCTTTCTTTACCAATCAACTCTTTCTTTCATAAGCTTTGTAATCTTACTTGTGTACAAAAATAAAATTGTGTTTTTATATTTAATATATTTTTAATAATTGCATTGATATTCCTCTAATTTATCTTGGACTACATTTAGCTCCTAAAAAGGGAGTTTTTTCATGTATGCACATTAGTAAATTCCCCTAAAATTGAAGGTCAAAACAAAGTTATTTCAATGTTAGCTATTAAATTTAAGGTTGAAATCAATTTATTTTAGTGGCATACATTATATATGAGGTTGAAATATAGTTATTTTAGTGTCAAATGTCAAGAATTATCTAAACCCTAGGATAATGTTTTTGAAGCAATGGTCAAATAATATTTTGGTTAACCATTATATTTTGTCATATTTTAATATTGATTTAGTGATTAACTCTAATTAAGATAGAATAAAAATAAATTTATAAAATATTGTAATCAGTAGAATGAAAGCATAATACTAAATATTGAAAAATCTTGAATGAATGACAGAAGGCTAACTATGAATAATATAAAAGACTTAGTTGTTTTCTATCTATAACCTAACTATGTAAAATTAAAAAGTGGTTAGAACTAATCAACAAATATGAATGTGAGTATGAAATTGAAACTGTGACTGTGATTGTTTAGGGTTAAGAACATCAAGAAGGGGAAATGATCACTAACACTATTATCCTCTATTGGTTGATTATGTCATAAAATTAGGGTGAAGTATTTTATGATTGCTTGAAACACACATGCATGGAAAATTGATCTTTAGACTTACGTAAATGACCTACAAATAAATTTTTCAAAGTTAAAACCCTAATAGGGCTTACAATAGATGAAAACCTAAAAATAGAGAGGGGGAGACTAAATGTCTCAGCTAACCCCAATCATCCCCATGATGATTGATCATTTCCTATGTATGCAACACTTTGAAGATGGAAAATAATCTTGCATTGTTCTCTTATTTAGAGTGTTTTGTGTAGTTTTTATCCTTTTGCTACATGTATGAATTTAGATATGGATTGAATAATTGATAATGCTTTGATTTGACTTGATTAGGCTATGATATTTACATGGCTAAGGATTGCTTCAAATGATTATATAAGATTTGGAAAGAATAGGGAATATTTTCTTAATGTGCAATAGTCTAAGTGTATCTCAATATTGAAATTTTCAAGTCATAGAACATGTGACTTAGATGTGGATTTATATCGATCCCAATGGGAAATCATAAAAATATGGTTCAGAATATAAGGAAGGGTATAAACATCTAAAATAATCATTACTAAGGTGAAGCTTAGGATCGACCCATAGGGATCAATATCAACTACCACTATTGACCCATATTGGATGATTGTGTCCCAAAAGGAAACATGCAAAATCTAAAATCATGGATGTCCTTACATATGCTTAGAGAGATTTTTTGTGATTAAAAATGATTCTTTAGGCATAAGATATCAAATTAGAGAGGATTGTGTATGTATATGTACTTAAGATAGAGTGACATGGAAAAATAGGTCTAAATTAAGTGCACATGCCAATTAAGTGAAAGTGAGCATAAAATTAACATTATCAAGTATTTTGACCAAATTTGAGTCAGTACAGATTTAAGCATATCTAAATGTTTTATTTTTTGATCTCATAGTAGTCATCATAAGGCAATAGTGGAAATACTTATTCAAAAGAAATAAAAATCTAACCTATAAAATTGAAGACAACTAGATAATATTTTCTAGAGAATACACTTTTTTTCTAAGAAATCCAAACCATCACGTCATTTTGGACAAAATTTTAGATATGCAAGCAATACTTTTATGTGATCTCCTATCTGTCACTCCAAAAAATTATTTTAGTTTCCAATATTTTATTCTAATCATGTACAGGACAAAATCATTCTTTGTGGCATAATTGGATATATATATATATATATATATATATATATATATATATATATATATATATATATATATATATATATAAACATCAGGGAAAAAAATGTTTAGATCCTATGTTAAATTAGGAAACAATATATTATATTAGGAAACATCTAGCTAAGACTAGTTTTATTCAAGTTTTAATTTTGCATAGTCTTTGTTTGTAAGATTTATGCAAATTTGTTGATGTGTGTAATTATTTTCTTAATCTTCAAATAAGATTTTAAATCTTTGTGCAACAGAGTTTATCATGTCTTTTGATGAATATTAACATTGCATATATTTTTGAGGCCTTTCTAATGGATTGTGGTATCCTCAGGAATAATAGAGTATTCAAGGGACTCACCACATATTCTAGTTCTTTTTCTAAAAAACAAAAGAATTAGAATGTTTCCCTGAGTTTTTGGAGGAGATTTATCTTCCATGCACAAGTATTGTGATATCTTACTATCATATTAGAGCATCAAAGTGATATTAGGTGTTGGTCTATCATCAATATAATTAATTCAGAGTTTGATGAGTTGGTATAACATTACTGTACATTCTAGAGTTATTTGGGAACCTTTCGATAATGGTTGGAAATAAGAAAACATGTTCAATTGAGGTTGTTATACCTATCAATTGAACTGTATAGTTTATGGAGACATTTGATGGTCTTTATCATATAATAGATGGAAAAATATTTTATTTTTGATCTATCAAAGCATTACTTGTTGGGTATATTTCATTATAATAACAAAAGGGGGTGACATATTCCTACTAATGTGCTATAGTCATGGTGTGTTTCATGTAATAAATCTATAATAATGTAATATCATCGGAACTATGTTATGTATTTAAAGTTATTAGTGGGTTGTCAAGCATCTAATGTAAGTAGGAGGGTCTTGTAAATGTGTAAGCATACCCCTAACCTTGTGTAAAGGACTTCTATTTTTGAGAGAATTTTTGGGTTGGGGGATGAAGGATAAATCATTGTGGCTATTATGAGATATAGTTAAACTTGCAAATACTATTAGTTAGCGACTAGAGATTTGAGGATCTAATATTGTAATGCATCTCCCTGAAGTTTATTGTGATGTGTTCATTGTGTATCCTATAATAATTTGTTGAGATTGAAATAAAATAAATATCTAATTTTTTTGTTGTTGCATTTATTTGTATATGCCATTGTCTAACTTTGAAAGTTGCATGGTCTAAGGTATCTCTTGTTTGAGACACCTAACCACCATTGCATTAAATGAACTCAGATGTTTGTATATTTAATATAGAAAAAAATGAGTTGAAATTAACATTATATAAGTGTGAAAATTGACATCAAACAATGACAACACAAAAAATGTAAGGCAAATAAAAGAGATTTCACTCTAGCCACAACAAACGACACAAAATCTTTGAAATTATGCACTGACATTTTAATTTGTGTAGAATATTAAACTATGTTCCACACGCTCTGAAATATTCGAACATGTACCAAACACACTATTTTAAACATTTATAAATAAAAAGAGGAAAGAGAAAGAGATATTTGATACTAACTTATATAACATACTAATAATATTTAATTTAAATAAATAATAAATAATTAAAAAAAAATCATAAAATCATACAATTTAACAATTAATAAATTACTAAAAGCATTTTTAAGTTCATACATTACGAAATCAACAATTTGAAATTCCCATTTATAAATCATCCTCCTCCTCCATTACGTTAGCCAAAAGTTTATGTTGGAGAGTTGACTATTCATATAAAAGTTTACTACCACTTTTATAACATATTTTTAATGTGTTTTGAAAATTATCCAGATTAAATTTAATATAGATATGAACGTATTTTAGGACAGAGAAAATATTTTAGGATGACGGACAAAAATATATATTGAATCTTTTATGCCTCCTTAAAAAATGAATTGTTGTAGCTTTTCAAGGACAGTACTAAATAAATAATTCGCTAAAAAAAAATACTTGACATGTAAGGTCGATCGTTAAAGTTAACCCCTCAAGGAATGGTAGAAATTATATAGACGCCCAGTTTTCAACCATCTCGAGTGGCAAGTTCAGTAGGTTGATGCTCAACTTACCACACATCACCAAAAAAACAAATATAATAATTAAATGGTATATTTGGCGTTAGACTATAGTGAACGTCCGAGCTCTATAAAGTTTACTGTTTTCCATAACATATAAGTGAGGATTAAAGAGGAATTATATATTTTGATTAGGGGTAAAAAAATAAATTTTAATTTGGATTTACGAATTATTTTAAGAGATAAATGGGTTCAGATTTTTAACAAGTTACATAATGTGTTTAATATTATTAATATTTCAATAATTTTTATTAGATTATAAAGGATTACAATTGGTTTATCATGTTTTGTGAAATTTGAATTTCGTTTGAATTGAATATAATCAAGTAATTTAATTAAATTGGTTACATCTTATCGATTTTAAGTGGCGTTGAATATAACCAAATCACTTAACCAATTTGTCTACATCTCATCGACTTTAGGTAGGGCTGAACATAACCAAAACACTTAACCAATTCATCCATATCTCATTGACTTTGAATAAAGTTGAACATAACCAAACTACTTAACCAATTCACCTATATCTTATCAACAACCCAAAAATAATAATAAAAATAAACGCTAAAAACAAATAAGGTGATCGTGAAAAGCCTTAAATGTTGGAATTTCTTCCAAGCCTGACTACTTAAAATCCGCACAAAATCTAGAAATAAATTATCCATCAGCTCTGGCAACAGCTGCAGAAACGACAAGATTAATTAATACGGACGAGGACGTTAACCCAAAAAAAAATTGATTGTGAAGTACCTTCTCAGTACAGTAAGCTAACGAAGGGAAAATCTCGTCCAACGCATTCACACTAGAAAATGGGCAGAGGATAATAAGCATAAACTTGACATATACCCTTTTCACTGTATTGTCTTTGGAAAACATTACAGAACTCGCTGTGGGGATCTGTGGGTCATCGATGGCTCCCAAGGGCTGTGGTTTTAACTTTTAAACATCATTGATGCTTGTTTTGTCTGCAGGTATGCACAGGACAGACAAAAAGAAAAACATGTGGTGTTAGATTAAAGAACTGTTGAACTGACATTAGATTTCTAAATTCTCTCACCTAATCCACACCTGTCCTATCACAACTTTTGATCACTTGCCATTGTATTTTTGTTTGTTACTAACAACTATTTTAACAATTGAGATTCCAATTTATGTCACTGTAATCTTGTAGCACAATTCATTCCCAGTTTTTTCACGGCTGTAGGTTTGCGTTTCTGTTTTGTTCTGTATAGCGAAATTGGAAATTTGTAATGGGGAGCAACAGGGGAAACCAGTTAGCCCAATTCGTTCTGCTGAAGATCATGAGAAGCTGGCAGAGAATCGCCACATCAAGGAAGTCTGCACTTTTTCTCAGAAAATGGGGGTATTTGAGTTTGAATTGTCACAATGAAGAGAAGGTGATTCCTTCCGATGTCCCGAAGGGTCACATACCTGTGTATGTTGGGAGCAATCGCAGGCGGTTCATCATACCTGCAACGTATTTAAACCATCCGCTGTTCCGCCCGTTGTTAGAAAAGGCAGAGGAGGAGTTTGGATTCGATCACGAGTTGGGTCTCCTCATTCCCTGCGAAGAGGTTGCATTCGAATCCCTCATTTCTCTTCTGGATGGCCGGAAATCTATGATATGTGTACAGTTGAGACCAGACACCAGACCGGTTGAGCGTTCTTTGGTTTGTTAATCGATTCCTTCGATCTTATGTTTTTTCATACTTTGTAATAATATGGAATTGTGATTTGGATTTGGAGGCGGGTTTGGCCGAAATTAGAGGGAGTTTTTCTTCCGGCAACAAGTTTAGCATTTTGTATAATCGTTTTTCAATGTACATTATCAACCATAAAAGTTGCAGAATTTCAATGAAAGGCATATATGTATATATATATATTTTTAAAAATAATGGGGAATGTCCTGGAACTTGTTCTAATTAAAGTTCAACTGTAATTTGAACAGTGCGAACCTGCATATATCTATATTGTTACTGTATTTATTTATACAAAACATTTGTTCGAAACGGTTTCGCTTGGGATAATCAAAGTCTATTTGTGTAGAAATGGGAATGTTAATAATGTCTACCTGCATGATTTTCAGGGGCCATTGACAAATTGCCATCAAGCCCCTTTCAAAATTATCTGGACGGCATTTTAATTCTTTGCAATCTCGTGAATGGCATCTCAGAGATTCAAAGGCACACGCAAGGCATTTGAAGCTACAAAAGTAGGTTCCGATAATGTGGCGTGTGAGGGTGACATTTATTCTTGTATATTAATTTTATAATGAAAATATAATTGTGACTGAAACATATTCGACACTATCACAGGGGTAAAAAACTCAATATTGGAAATATTTATTTTGAATAACATTAAGGCGTTGGCTATGAGAAACATGAAGTGTATCATTTCTAACATGTTTTGTTTGCAACATTCGCTGAAATTCGAGTTTGGAATGTAGGTATATGCCTATAGAAAGGTTGTGTGAGCATATTCATTTTATCTGTCTTTTTGTCTCATCTTTTTCACTGTGCGATGATTTTGATTTCGTGTTAATATATTTTATTATGAATTTAGTTTATTTATAAATATATAAGAATTATAATTGAAATTTATTAAAAAAATACAGAAAATTTGTTTTATTATTAATTAGATTTATTGAGCATGTACAAGTATTTTAAATGAAATTAAATCATTATTTGAATATTTTTATGACATATAAGTTGAAGTTAGACATCAAAATATATTTGTTTACATGTTTTTTTGGCCTTTGGGATCTATTATTTTTTATAATATTATTGTTCATGGACCTAACTGTTTAACCCTTTTTGGAGTGGGTCGGAGGGAATAGCGTAATCAATTTGGAATAAATTATTCTAAAAGTAAGCTAATTACATGAATTCATATTTATAATAATCTAATTAATATGCTAAATCTGAGAATACACTAAACATAGACAAATGCAATGCCAAATAATAATCTCAATGTTGCAATATGAAGGGCAAATGATATTTAGCTTATTCAATGATGTCCAAGCAGATCAAAAAGGTACATGTGTAGAAGAAGGTAGATTGATGTTCTTCTTTGATTCATCAAATTCTAGAATTTTACTTTCTGTCAGCCTAGACACTACCATTTCGGATTCGACACTACCATTGACGCTTGTATCTAGATCAAAATACATAATATTTTCTAAAACAACCATATGCACTTGTTAGGGTTCAGTGTCACGTTGCAAGTTATCAATTCAGATCATGTGCATACGTTCATAGAAATCAGTCTTTTGTTCAAAACCCTAGGTCTTCTAACGTTGCATGTCCCCTTACAAAACATGGTTTAGTGGGATCAAGTGAAGTCTATCTAACTTTAAAGTCCCCTCTATTAATAAGCACTACCTACATAGCCATATACATCGTATAGGGCCTCAAATTGACGTAGTTCTCCCCCTTATGTGGGCTTCTATGTGAAAAACTATGAAATATTCTATATGCAAGTGCATGTAGTGGTCTGGCTTATAACCTGACAAATATTATTCATGGGTTAATATTTGAATGCTTTAGACATATAAGAAACCTGCTCTAATAATTGATTTTGAAATAGGGAAGAATATGACAATATAGCTCAATTGTGTAATATATTATTAGTAGTGTAGTGTGAGCTTGAAATGTGCTTGCTTATTATTTTCTAGAATATTGTTTGATGGATAATGAATGTATTTTTATCTGTATTTATACCACATATTTTGAAATTTTCTCATGGGAGGGTTAAGGAAGACAAATACGCCGACCCATACATGTCAAAAAATATTTAATTTGAGTATTTGTAAGGTAGAGAAACTAGAATTATATTGGGGACACTAGCATCAATGCTAATGTCCTAATCCAGACAATGGTGTTATGTAAGCTAAACACATACTAAGAATCTATAACTATCTCTGTACGATTAAAAAATAGGGTTTATGTAGACTGAAGGTTACATGTGATCTGGGAAATCAAAATTAAGGGCCAGACTATAGGATTAAAAAAATTGAATAGTGAGATGGAAAAAGAGCCTTTTGGGAGTGGGGAGGTCATGGACTAGAGGGTTGAGCCATGATTGGTAAATGTTTCAAATGTACAAGACTAATATATCATATAAAATCATATTTTAGTATCTACATTTACCTCTCTTAAATCTAGTAGTGCATAAAGATGAGATAACTAGGTTAAAGGAAATAAAAGGGTATCTTGTGTCTAACCCTAAAATGAACCAAGTACTTGGAGTTAGCCATGGATTTATTTTTTAGGGGTATGTATAAATGATAATATACAAGGGTGATAATCAGATCTACAACATGCCAATTGGGTGCTAAACTAAGATACACACATACACTAAATTTCTTATGTTGAGAATAGGCTAAATATAGAAAGTACAACTTAGCTATATATGTAAATGACAATGAAGTGATATACTTAGTTGGTTTGATGTTGATACAATTTTAGATGTGGAACAAGTAGTAAGAAGACTAGAAGATAATTCTAGAAGACTTGTCAGATTCTTATTTAGATGCTTCTGGAGCCTTAGAATCTAACATTAGCATCAGATGATTGTGTTGACACTATTATTTGGGTTTGGTATAAGTGTCATGTACGGGATACCTTCTAGAAAAGGATGTGACCACATGTATGCTTTTGGGTTTAACTTCATCTTCGCTTGGGTGAATTAATATCTAGGTCATGGATTGTTGCTTCTCCTAGCTCTTCATCTTGGTAGTGATCTTTGGAAAATCGGGTTAGTAAGCACATAATATCGAGCATACCCTAAATACCCCTTTGTTAGTGAACACTACCTACATATCCAGTACTATAAAGAAGGTTTTAGACTAATGTAATTCTCCCTTATCTATTGGATTGTGTGTGAATCATACAATATATGACAAGCAAATACAAAAATGACCTCATTTCTAACTTGGCAAATATAGATCTTAGAATGCTTCTTAAGTGCTTCAGACATGTATATGTATTGTTCCTATAACTAGTATGAAAATATGGAAGCTTTGTTCAATTGAATGCTTAATAGAGTGATTTTGATAAGTTGCCTTGGTCTCTCTTACTTTTTTTAAGGTGAAGAATGAATGATGGTTGAACTTGTATTTATATCAATCCATTTTAAGAAGTAAATCGCATTAAAGCACTTCAACCAACCATTATGATATATTTCATTTGCAAATTAGATGATGTTATGGCACTAGACATTTGTGTTGGACCTAACACTAATACCAATGCTAGTGTTTATCCCTTACATTAGTGTCTAGGGAGTAAGAAAGTAGGTACATGCTTAGAAAATGTAGAGGTGGAAGATAGTTACATTTTAAGCATTCCAAGCAAGATAGAAGGCATGGGTCATCAACATAAGATTGGTCAGACTAAGAGATAGGCCAACGGACACAAGATAGAGTAGATGCATGACTTATACAAATGGGTAAGGTCCATAACTAAGAGGAACAACCAAGGTTTGAGTTTTCTAAGTGTACAAGACTAAGGTGTTATATAATACATAAATACTGATTGCATTTGCCCACTTTAATCAAGTAATAAAATTTTTATTTTAAAGCAAAGGAATGTGTACCTAGGTGTATATAACACACCCTATCTTTGCATGTGCCCAAATTGATTTCTTTGCTAGTGACTCACCTACAACTAAGAACATGTTATACTATATAATTAGTGCATATAACTTATATTTGAAATTAATTTAAATATATTGAAATTGAAAGAGAAAGGTTTAAGATTACACCTGTGTGTTGATGTAATAGCCTTGCCTATTGGTGAGTTGATTTGAAAAAGATATATCATTGTAAGGTTATGAAATTGAGATTAGGAAAAATATAAATAAATCTTGAAAGTGCATATATTGAGAGAGAGAGAGAGAGAGAGAGAGAGAGAGAGAGAGAGAGAGAGAGAGAGAGAGAGAGAGAGAGAGAGAGAGAGAGAGAGAGAGAGAGAGAGAGAGAGAGAGAGAGAGAGAGAGAGAGAGAGAGAGGCACATGCCCCCAACCTTCAAACAAAGGTGAGTTGCTACCTAGTAGTTGAGATTAGCTCAATTGCGTAACCTAATGATACTTATAACTTGGTGAGGCTAGATGATATAATCAAGCACAAATTAAAAACATTGAAAGATTGAGTGATTTAATCACCTCAACAATACCAAAAGGAGAACTAATTACTGAAGTAGAGTAGCTCAATAAAGTCTATAAAAAGTCTGACTAGAATATAAATACATAAAAGTCTATAATGTGGTAACAATCTATAAAAGAGTTTTGAAATTTGAAAATGATTTGGATTTTATGATATTAGGCACAAATTACATAACATATGCACCTTAGATATGTCTCATAATAAAACTATGTATGATAATGATATCGATATATAGAATTTTATAGCAAGTATAAATGGATCTGTATCATATAAGTGTGTGCTTTGGCAAAATCAAAAACTATGTAAGTGTGGAGAACATGCTTCCAAATTATGCACCCATTATATATGGATAAATCTAAAAATTGATATAAGTAAAAATGTGGATAACATGTTTTTAAAACATGCCCCCGCTATAGTCTTGAGATGTTGAATATTGGATAAGTGTGGAAGACATGCTTCCCAAGCATGCCCCCATTGAAGTTGAAAAGTTATGCCAAGTGTGGAGAACATGCATCTATGACATTTACCCACTAATATTCCCTCCCTTTTTATGTGAGATAAAGATAGGTATTGGTAGTTACCTCACCTTGCAAAGATAAGACAATTATATAATATTTGAATGGAACCCTATAACATATAGAAGGAACATGTCTAGGTAGATATAACATTGAATAGCATAGAACCAATATGATCACATGAAGGCTTATGATGCATGATAAGGATCATGAAAATGTATAGATATCAATAATATAAGCTCAATAAACAAACACACACATACACAAGATAACTAAAAGACAAGTCAAAAGGCAGTGATCCAAGGAGATCACAAATAAGGGCCATGTTCAAATGATACACAATCGAAGGTACATGACGTAGTAAAATGTCTACAAAATAAATAATGACATATTCAAATGTTCATACAATAAAAATTGACACATGCAAATGTCAAAGAATGTATACATAAGCACATGGGTTGGAATTTAATGAGCATATTTTAATGCTCAAATAATGAATAAAATAACAAGGAAAGATGATCAAGGAAGTGCATAGAGTAAAGCATAAGCAAACAACATAAAAACTCCATAATAGTTCATGGATCAAATGTGTTAAGAAAATATAATAAGTGTATAGCATATCAAGTACCATGGATAAGATATAATCATGGATAAAGGCATGTGTAAGTACATATGTAAGATCAAACATGATAATGAAATGTGATCATAGAACCATATAACTTGTGTGTATAAAGATCAAAGAAGAAAATTCTCCCAATGTCTGCAGACATGACTAGAGGGAAGGCCCAACATCTGAAATAACATAGATAATGTATTTTTTTATTCTTGTATCACACTTGACTAGAAGTGTGGCACACATGTGTGTATGCAAGAGTAACTGAATATGACATCCATAAACATGGAACTAACACCTAGATTCCAAGGATCCAAAAGAACATATAGGTGCCTAAAATATTATAGTATTTTTTAATGTGTTATGTTTTTTTTTATATTTTTATATATTTGGAATGTTCTTTAAAAAAAGGTATGATCAAGGAAGTCCTCATTATCAAAAGGCATATGACCTCTAGAAATTTTCTCAAGCTTTATTTATATCGTTGCACTACCACCACTTCAATGTTTATATTTAATGGTTTACCTAAAGCCAATGTTATAGGAAATAGTCATGGTCGTCATGCCATATATAAATTTTTGTATCCATATAAAGAAAAATAACACAAATATTTGTATTGGCTAGCCTAGAATTCCACTTGGCTAGCCACTTTTGTCAAGATTTTAGTTTCAAATGTGGCTCATGGTCTAATATCCACATGGTTAAAGTTTAGACACATGGGCCACAAGCTATAGGTAACTAGATGTATCTTTGATATTTTGTGATGCAAAAAAATTAGGCCAACCTTCTGAAGGCCATAATTTTTAACCTGTAACTTCATTTAAGCTCTTCCACATGCCAAAACAACCATATCAAAAATTTATATTCTTCCCTAAGGCTCTCTATCCCCTTATAGTTGATTTGATATTTTTTGAGGCCAAACATGGTCATCTCAGGGTCTAAAATTAACATTTAATGATTTTTTCATGAATTTTCTATTTTAAAAAATTGTATATTTTTAGAACCATATGTCAACTACAGTTTAATTTCATCCCATAGGCTAATTTTAGAATTTAGGATATTTAGGCAAATGTTTAGAGCCATATGCACTTGCATACAAAATTTACTATAAATAGTAGCTGCTAAAAATAGACATTTTTTTAGATTTTTAGTTTTTTTTTTCAAATTTTGCATGTAAACTCTAATTTCTTAGTTGAGGCCTATTTAAACATGGTTTGGGTTTGTAATTATTTTAATTCATTCAATATGAATCAATACAAGTTATTGTTCAAAATCTTGGCCTATTGGTAATTTTATTTGTCTTGTTAATTTTTGGTTTCATTATTTTGGCATCAATGGAGAGTAAATTAGTTCACCTGTATAATATTCTAATTATGGGATAAAATTGTTACCACAATTGATATCCCATTTGTTATCAAAATTGATATGGTGGAAATATACCCCATGAATATTAGTAGTAATATTTAAATTCTCGTGCTTTGGTAACTTTAAGAGATAGTTATTTTCTAAAAGATAGGAAGGATTTTGCCTTTTTCTCATGTTGGACATAATGTGTATGTGTTTCTCATTCTTATATTTTTGAACCTTGTTATTGTTGTCACTCAATTTCGTACCCTTGGAGAGGTAGGTAAAGCCTACTCCAATTGAGTGAAACAATGGGTCACCCCTAGACCTATGGGTTGTCTATAGTGGGGGTAAACTTGTAGTTGACAAGGCTAGCTCCATAAATTTATCTTGATTGTCCTCTTAGTAACTAGTTGGTGTATGAAAAAGGATAAGAAAGTATCTAATGAAATAAAATTAGAACAAATGGGTGATACACTAAAATATTTCATCTAATACTATCCTACACTTTCACTTAAAAGAAATAAAACTACAATCTTGTCTTTACTTCAAGAAAAAGCTTCTAACATAAGTATTTCAACCTAGAGACTATGGTAAGTATAACAAATAAGGTGAGATATTGAAAGGACTGAGAAGACACTATTAAAACTCCAAAACACTTATCTATAATACCACACTTTAATTTACTCTAAGTGACCTACAAAAATATAATGTATCCATACTTAGATGCACACAAGTAGGACAAGATGTGAGGACAAGTAATTTTCTCACTAGCACCTATCAACAACTCATTCAACACACTAAAATATGAATTTGGAAATATTGAACAAGTTTTAATTCTTTTATTAAGGCAAAATATGAGCAACAAAATTATCAAGGCTTTGCCTACCTATCTTGTGGATCCCTTTACAATGCCAAATCTAGGCATAATTATGACACTAATGAAAGAGAGAGAGTTCCCATGCCAAGAATAGAATCATGGGGGGTTATATGAATAGATAAAAGATTTATTGTATTTAGAAGAGTTAGGATGAAACATATCAAGTCTTGGACATTTTTTTATTGATCTTCAAGTCTTTTGCAAACTGCCTTTGAGTCAGAAAGAGTCAATCCTTGAGGAGTTCATAATCCTTCTTAAAATTTGCTCTGATATTTTACAAAAAGCCTCTTCATCTAAATTGAAAGTGCATGAATATCTATGTTTAAATTTAGAGTGACACCTCAACATGGTTTATGCATCATTATCTAACCTTCAAATAGGTTTTCTTAGAAGAGAGAGTTAACTTAACTAATGAGGTGTAGTCTATCTTCCTGGGTAGTTAGGAGATCATATAAATATTGATATAGAGCTTGTAACTAACTCCTATGAGCCTAAAATATTTTATTTACACCTATTCATGGATTTTAAGGCTCCAATTTACACCTTGAAATGCTCCCCATACTTCTCAAAGAGTCACTTCAATGTTGGTTTTCTAATACTAGTTGGTAACTAGGGCTAGTTGCATATGTTAGTCTATTTGGAAGGCCATGAAAACTGAATAGATCCCTATAAAAAGGCCTAATAGCATTATATTATACCCAAAAATAAATTTATTAAATAAAAAAGGCCTTCAAGGCATCATAAACTTGTTGTTCTTGTTAATCTAGGTAGCGAGGTCTCTCATTCCTAGTACCTATCAAATTGTCTTTTTTTGGAGACTCGTAAGAATAATTTCATGAGTAGATGAAAGGATTTTATGACTTGATAAGTTATAAAACATCCCATGTTACCTCCTAAAATTATATTGAATATTTCATCCATGTTTGTATACCTTAATCTCATCAAAACTAGTAAAAGAGAGGGCATTTACTGTGTCTGTATAAGTGACATCAACATACAATTTAATGGTGAATATCATCAGAGAGATATTGACAAGGTTAAAGTTATTATAGATATAAAATAATGCATTTGGAGACATTATAAGGAAAATATCCCATATTGGATTCACCCAAGGGTTTTAATAGGGTTTAAGACCTATTTAGGGTCTTAACAATCATTCATAAAGCACCGACCACCAATTTACCTCATTCCACTTGTATAAAATTATTTAATAAACCTACCACCTATTCCAACTATCTCATCTTCCCATGAATGTGTGAGAGATAGTGTGAGAATGTGAATTTTCCCCTGGGTGGTAGACTTAGCTCTCTTGAACTTGAGAGAGGTTTATTTTGGATTTTGGCCCTCAATAATCAATTAAATTACTATAGAGATTTATAAAACTAAAAAAAAAATATTACTATTTATTCAACATGCTTTGGTAATGGTTATTACTCCACTGTTTACGTTTGGTACACTAGTCAGGGAACTTGGGGTTTAAGGCATATCATCTCCTTGCTAGCCCTTAAGGGCATTTGGATTAAAAACTAAGATTTTGTGTAGGTTGAAAGTGTATCGAGACCTTAGATATGATTATGTATCACCTAAAGGGCCCTACATGGGATTTGACATGATTATATTGTGTTTTAGGTTCAAATAAATTATGTGGTCTCAAGACTACCCCTTGCTAATGGAGTGAGCAAGGTCTAAGATAAAAGAATGAGTATATCTACTACTTGTATGGGTTTGAGGTGACTATGAATATATTGGTACACTCATAAAAAACCTCTATATCCATTCAAAAATCCTAATGATGCCTATGAGGACCTCAAAACATTAATCTCTATCATGACTGGATAATCTAAGCTGGTGGTTTGCAACTAGGTAATTGCGCCTAATGATGGGGTTCTTGAATTTATGTGACAATATCATCTTAGCACCTTGATATCTATATATTCTTATTATTGATTTTTGGGATTCATACCCATTTTATATTCAAACCTTAGAACCCAATATGGATTGCAATGTATGAGATTCTTATTGAAACCTCCAAACTAAGCTTACAACTTTGAGTATTTTTCTTAGCCAAATAGTGACACTTAATCCATGGCATCAACACCCCTTTCTCATTGAATGGTATCATAGGCATCTCCTTATTGTTTATTAATTTTAAAATCCACAATGTTTATAAATGTGTTTAGCCCATCTCCTACATATATCATTTGCAGGTGTCTCAAAAGGGATATCTATAAGTGCACGCTCCCCTTGACCACTAAGTCATTAGGAAAATTATAATCATGAGACCTTCATGAAACCTTATAGGGTTTATTGGATCATTTTTGAGGTGTGTTCATTTTTTAAGACAATAGAATATCTAACAATGCTCACTATTCATATTAATGACTATCACCCAATGAGACAAATGTGTAGTCCTAAAGAAGCATGGAGGTTTATTGCATTTGTATACACTAGATGAGTTGATATGATGGAAATATGAGACCTATCATAACCTTTTTAAGATTATACAACATTTTTTATACAATAAAAACTTCATATTTGCAATAAGACTACCAAGAAATCAAGGTGATGGAGTTTAGAGCCTTCTCCAAGCACTTTATTTTCTTAGCATTTGTTCATAAATAATAGGAACGTAAACCAAAGACCAATGTCATGAATATCAATCCCACTAGGTTACCTATACATGGTGAAGATGTCAAGATTCATCTCTCTATATTTTGTATGAAATAAGACTTTAGACATGACCCTTGCAAGGCTATCAAAGGACCTAATGAAGTAGAACCTGAATATATCACCATTTTTGGACTTGTGAAAGCTATTTGTACTTTGAAAAGGACTAAGGAGGGTGGTGAGTTACTTATCATATGTTCACTCTTGAATATTATCGTACAAGTGATCAAAAATGCCTTTTTATCTCAATTTCTCTTTCCTTGAGCGTTGAACCTGTAAGGTTTGACTACCCTTTGACTTGTTATGACATTATAAACATTAGAAAACATCTTTAAATTTTTTAAAATTATCACTTGTATGTATAATACATCATACTCATCTTCAAAATGGCTTTATAATCCCTAAGAAGTAGCTTTCAAGTGTAGAAAAGGCTAGTGAAGCTAGATGACCTCATGGAGTGGACACTTCATTTAACCAAGACCCTAGAAGATATCATATATACTCTTGTCCACCTCTTCTGATAACCATTCAAGAATAGTCTTTTAAAATACCTCTATTAAGAAAAATAAAAACCTTAACATCCCCAAATACCTTAATTTCTATGAGGAAACCTTAATTTCTCTGAGGTGATTAAAATTGGGTTTGAGATCATGATTTAGAAATACGAGGGCATGGGTCAGCTATAAGAACCCAAAAAAACTTATATTAAAATTAAACATGAAAAAAAATTGATCTCATAGAGGTCAAAATGATGTCACATATAACATTCTTAGTGACCCTTTGGGGCAGCCTACCTACTAGGCTCTGAGACTAATAACCTTTCCTCAACCATTGTGAAATGGAGTCATGGTAGAGAAGATTTGAAATTGAAATATATCAAGACAAAATACAATATAAAAACAAAACACTACACAAAGATAGAAACCATCTAAAGTAGATGGGAAAACACACCAAACAAGAAGGAAATAAACAAATGTGCATAAGCACTTATTCAACACACATCACACACTTACTATGTAAATGACTAACCTTCATATCATAAGTAGCAGGGTTTAAAATGGATCCCATTTACAAGGATAGATAACTCCTTTCCATCCATTCTTACCAATTATAAGGAATTATTTTTCTTGCATTTGATGATGATGTATGGCCCACTCCACAAAGTGTTAAACTTGGTGTGTCTCTCAGGCTTTACTCTATCCTGATACCACTTCAATACTATATCAACCTATTAGAAGGATCTTGGATTTGATTTATTATCAAATGACTTATTCATTAGTACCTGATGATGTTTTATGTGTTTGTGAGCATTGTCTATAGTCTCTTGCAACTCCATCAATTCTTTCAACCTCACCTCCATTGGAGTGTTTTCAAGTAATTACAAATAATGTGCTAGCTCTAAGGTAGGTAGATATTAGGATATAGATAGTCTACCTTCCCTTCCATAAACAAGAACAAAATTGTAATATCCCCAATCCAATAAGGAATATAGCAAGACAAAAGCTCTGATACCACTATAATATCCCCTATCCAGTAGGGAATATAGAAAAACAAAAGCTCTGATACCACTGTAATATCCCCTGTCCAGTAGGGAATATAGAAAAATAAAAGCTCTGATACCACTGTAATATCCCCTGTCCAATAGGGAATATAGCAAGACAAAGCTCTGATACCACTGTAATATCCCCTATCCAATAGGGAATATAGCAAGACAAAAGCTCTAATTTGCTTTTCTATGTATTCTGATATTTGTATGAAATAAGAACAAATTGTGATTTTGCAAGATAATTTTAGATAAATAAATAAATCACAGTATAATATCTTAACTGGAAAATCACTAATTCTTATTATTCATCTAGTATGATTACAATATTGAATCTCTGGTATGCATATAAAGTAATATAAAATTTGACTCAAAACATGGTCTTTTGGAAATCTGGACATAAAACCTGAATCTTTGTGGCTCTCAAGTTGCTGTGTCAACAACACAGTCATCGATGTCAATTATTCTACCATCGTCAGTCAATATTCTACCGACATCAGTCTCTGTAGGTTGGCTACTCTATCGACGTCGATTTGCAGTCAGCCGATGTCGGTCACTGGTCTATCGATGTCAGTTCTTGTGTCCCCTGTGGTGCTGTCTAGCCTGCTGTTGATGTGTATGAAATTGTACGGATCAGTACGAATTTTGTACAAAAGCAAAACAATACACTGTGGCCTGTATTCTAGATATCTAATTTGAAGATCTCTATCTAGAAAATTTATTAAATCAAAACATAAAGAAATAAATACCTAAAATCCCTGTGATAACTTCTATCTGAAGTTATCTCCCAAACCTGTAAACCTCTGTGATAACTTTTGTATGAAGCTATCTCTCAAATCGGCAATAGATCAGCTGATATTTCACAGCCTCTAAATCGCACACACTAAAGAGTGGACATTCTCCAATGCAAATGGAATCCTAGAACCCTTGGCTCAGTCTTCGCAGAAGAATTCTTAGCAACAATCAATATCAATAATCCATGGATAATCATCAACTCTCTCCCATGAGAAACCCTTGTACCATCAAAAAGGTATGCTTGCCCTAATTAGGGTTTTCTTAAATTAGAATTAGGGTTTCTAAATTAAAATTAGACCAAATAATTAATATTTGATTAAATCAATCAAATATTAATCTCCCTCAATACATATCGGATCCTCGAACCGACTGAAGTTGGTGAATCAAGGAGTGATTCTGCACATGACCATACTAAAACAAGGTGCTCTGTTGCATGTCAAAAGTACCTAAATAATAGGAGCTTAGGCAAACATGTTTGAAAGACCCTGAATGAAAGCCAACTGTAGAAATTTTGCTAATCGAAGCCAAGCCAAGCTCCATTATGACCCTCTATCCATCCTATCAGCCTACGAGGGTCGCATGATAGGCTAATCATCAACTCTGAGTGATGTCACCTAAAAAGGGGACATGACAATCCGTGCCTCCTAAAATTGCTTATCCCCAAGCAATCGCGAAATAATGAACCACTCGATCCACCTGGATCCCAAGGAAAAGGTTGTGTAACATCCCTCATGTCACCAATCAACCCCTGTGAAGAAATCATCAGCATCAACATCATCAACAATACTAAAATCAACAATTGAAAAACTGCACTCAACACCCAAACAACTGACATCACTGACAAAATTATCTGAAGACCAACTGTAGATGCTGGTAGAAGAAACCACTATATGGAACTCAAGCCAACTAAAACATCAACTCTGTCAAAATTCAAGTCCTTATCTAACTCCTCCGTACCGAAAGAAATTGCCGGTGAAACTAAGTCCTCAAAACTATCCACTACATTCTCCTGGGTGTCATCTACATTAATTGGATCCTGGGACTCTTCTATAATCTCTAAATCTAGAATGTGAATGCTAGCCATACTAATATCATCGGCATGCTCTATGATAGCCCCCAATGTAGAAGTCTCAAGTGAAAATTCTTACAAGGATGATATAGACAACTCATATTCCATCGCTGCCCTCATATCCTCTTGAGCCAAATGAACATGTCTAACCATTGGTGTAGGGCTGCCATCAATCCCTGTAGAGACCTTTTGTTTCTCCTTATTTCCAATTTGTGTTATGGACCCTTTAACAATGGATGCCACATACCATGTTAATTTGTTTTTGAATGTAGGGTCTGAAAGGATTTCATCCATCCTCCTCTGGGTTTTAACCAGCTGGTTCAAACTTTGTTTAGCATCTTCATATCCTTGTCCCACTATTTCTGAGTACTTGAAGTCATCATGGATACTTCATTGATTCAATCTACCAAAACTACCCAACAAGATGGCAGGACATCGGCTCTGGTCTACCCAACAGGATGGCAGGAATTTGGCTCTGATACCACTGTAATATCCCCAATCCAATAGGGAATATAGCAAGACAAAAGCTCTGATACCATTGTAATATCCCCTGTCCAGTAGGGAATATAGAAAAACAAAAGCTATGATACCACTATAATATCCCCTGTCTAATAGGGAATATAGAAAAACAAAAGCTCTGATACCACTGTAATATCCCTTGTCTAATAGGGAATATAACAAGGCAAAAACTTTGATTGCTTTTCTGATTATTCTAAAATTTTGTATGAAATAAGAACAAATTTTAATTTTTGCAAAATATCTTCAAATAAATAAATCAACCAAAATATAATCTCTCAATAGAAAATCAAAGATCTTATCACTTGTTCAGATGATTACAATTACAGTCCTCTCTCATGCATATAAAATAATATTAAAACACTGTCTTAAAAAAAACCTGATTACTCTAGCAAACTGGAAATAAACCCTAGATCTTGTCCGTCTCAGGTTGCTGTGTCGACACACAGTCACCGTTGTCGGTCGATATACTACCGACGTTGGTTTCTGTCGGTCAGCTTCTCTGCTGACGTCGGTCTTCAGTCGGCCGATGTCGGTCACTAGGATGTCGATGTCGGTCTCTGCACTTTCCTACAGCCTGCAACTACTAACGGTGCCCTTCTTCAAGTTATGATTTGGTTGGTACAGTTTGGTATGGATATGTACAGATTCTGTACAACAACAAAATACAATATAGCACAGCCTATATGCTGGTCCCTGCTCTAAAGAAATATGGCTAATATAAAAGATTTATATATGGGTAATCTGAATCAAAGCCCTAATGAAATAAATACCTAAAATACCTGTGATAACTTTTATGTGAAGTTATCTCTCAACCTATAAACCTCTGTGATAACTTCTATATGAAGTTATCTCTCAAGTTGGCAATAGATCAGTTGATATCTCACAACCTCTGAATCACACACACTGAAGAGTGAATGTTCTCCAATGCAAATGGAATCCTAGAACCCTTGGCTCAGTCTTGACAGAAGAATTCTTCAAAATCAATAGTCAATAATCAATATCAATAATCCATGGATAATCAACTCTCTCCCATGAGAAACCCTTATACCCTCAAAATGGTATGCTTGCCCTAATTAGGGTTTTCTTAAATTAGAATTAGGGTTTCTAAATTAAAATTAGACCAAATAATTAATATTTGATTAAATCAATCAAATATTAATATCTCCCTCAATACATATCGGATCCTCGAACCGACTGAAGCTGGTGAATCAGGGAGTGATTCTACACATGACCATACTAAAACAAGGTGCTCCACTACGTGTCAAAAGTCCCTAAATAATAGGAGCTCAGGCAAACATGTTTGAAAGACCCTGAATGAAAGCCAACTATAGAAATTCTGCTAATCAAAACCAAGCCAAGCTCCATTATGACCCTCTATCCATCCTATTAGCCTACGAGGGTCGCATGATAGGCTAATCATCAACTCTGAGCAATGTCACCTAAAAAGGGGACATGACAAAAATAGGAGTTATCAATGGAATTTTTAGGTATGATCCTATCATCCCATAAGGCTATCTTTAACTTAGTATACCAAGGTCTTTGGTTATTCTCCAAAGTCCTCTTGATGATACTGATTAGGTTTTTATTAGTAGATTCAACTAAACCATTACCTTGAGGGTAATAGTTGGATGATGTACTTAGATATATACCATTTATATTTTCCTAATCAATTGTCTTAACACCCATGAAAGCAAGTGCATTGTCTGAAATGATGGTAGAGGGAGTTCTAAACCTTGTAGCTATACCTTCATAGAACTCCAAAATGGAACTCTCTTTGGCCTCCTTCAATGCCACTATGTTGACTCATATTGTAAATTAATCAATTGTTTTAAATATCCACTTATAACCAACACTTTATGGAGGATTAATCATGTAAATGAAGTTAATGCCCCATTGCATGAAGGGTTGATCCACTTAAATGGGTCTCAATGAGAGAGATGAAAGTTTTTGTTTTTCTACAAAGAAATAACATTGAGGACACCTTCTTACCCAAGCATAGAAATACTTTTAGAGGCTAAGAAAATAGTATCCTATCATCATGATCTTTGTAATTGTGGTCCTTATAGATAAATGACTCCTGTTGCTCTATTATGAAAACTTTAAAGCAATACACCAAATTGATCATTGCTAATGCATCTCAACAATACACCATTTGTATCTCTTATGAAAAGTACACCATCTAAAAGATAATAATGAATGAATTACAAACTAAAATAAATTTTTTTGGCCCTGATCAAGCCGTTAAGACACTCACCATTTTTAAGGAATCTGATGATGTTTTGTGTCCAAATTTGTAGGGGTGTGAGATCAGTTGGTTGAGAGAAGTCTTGATTAGCCAAAACCTCATATTTTGGATCATGAATATATGAATCCTAGTGATCACATTAACCCTTACCCCTTACCAAATTGGTCACCTTGATGTCAACGTCATACTCCATGACCTTTGTAATCCACCTTGCCCTCTTTTCATTGACGTCTTTACTTAATAGGAACTCTTTAGTGTTAGGATGAGAGAACATGAGGTGAATTTTGTTGTTTTAAACCATGTGTCTGAACTTATTTATACCTCTTACAATAGTAAGGACTTATTTCTCCACAAATGTGTATTTGGAATCATAATCCTCTAAACCTTGACTAAAGAACACAATAGGTTATTCAACACCCTCATCATTATTTTACATAAGCATAGCTGAAGTAGTGTCAAGGTTATAAAATGTATATAACATGATGTTCTTAGAAAAATCAGAATTTACAAGAGTGGGAGGTTGGTCAATTTATTTCTTAATGAATTTAAACCTATTTTTACCTTCCTTAATCCAAGTTAAAACATGATTATTCTTGGTCATGGCTATGATAGGCTTCACCAAAGATGAAAAACTAGGTATGAATCTTATCATAAAGTTTATCTTACCCAAGAATCTTTGGATTCCTTTCTTGTGCAAAGGAAAGGATATGCCTATAATAACCTCTACCCTTTTAGGGTCAATGGCTAGGCCATCCTTGGAGACAATGTGTCCTAGAAGCTTACCTTCATGGATAACAAAAAACACGTATTTGGGTTAAAGGACACCCCATATTATCTACATCTATCAAACACCTACCTAATATGTTTCATGTGGTTATTTACGTCCTTTGAGAATGTGATTATATCATCAAGGTACACTAGTAATATGTCATTGATTAGGCCTTTGAAATCCATGTCCATTGTCCTCTAAAAAATGGCACCAACCTTTGACAAACCAAATGGATTTTTACTATAGGCAAAGTTCCCACATTTCATAGTAAAGTATTATAGTCATTCACCAAAATCTGATTATAACCATAATACCCATCTAGGATTGAAAGGCTTTGGTAACCTAAAATAACTTGCAAGATCTACTCCATATGGGGTAAGGGATAATGATCTTTGAGTAACACCCTATTTATGTCCCTAAAGTCCACACAAATTCTAATTCCTCCACTCTTCTTTCTAATATCCACAATATTAGTTATCCAAGTTGAGTGATTCATAGTTAACATTATCTTAGACAGAATTAGTTTAGTGAGTTCCATTCTCATGAGTTTCTCAACTTTAGGGTTAATAGGCCTTTGATTTTGCCTAAATAGTTTGTCCCCAATCTATAATTCAATAGTATGGTGGGATAGGCTAGGTTTAAATCCCTTTATATCTCTATAATCCCAAGAAAATATATCATGGAATTATCTACACAACTCAATGAATGCTTGTGTTTAGATGGAGATCATACCTTGCCTAGTTTAAGGAGCTTGTCCTTTAATATTGAGACCCTTTCATAGTTATCCTCTTTTGTGTACATGCCCACCTTATATTTATTATTTTCATCATACTCATTTAATATTATCTCTAAAGTTACCAAACCTTTGGGTATCTTGTTTATTCTTAGATTTACAATCTGGTTTTCATATTGATCATCGAGCTTCTTCTGATTTCTTGAAGAGAACTTACCCTTCTCTTGCAAGAATTATACAATTTTATGGTCACTATCAAACATTTTACATAAGAATTCATTATTATTAATGGAAGGATTCACAATTACCTTGATATGTGTCTTCTTTCTTCCTTTATTTATATCATTAGATGTGTCAAACTAGGCCCCCATTGCAACCAACCTATCAGCATGCTTGTTTTGTTCTCTTGGGATTGGTTATATGTTGAATGCACTAAAGTATTAAAGTAAATATCACACCCTATGCTTATAATAATTAATAAAATGGTTATTTTTGACACTCATATTCCTTATTGGATGTACAATAAGCTCACTATCCACATAAACTTGTAAATTCTTAATACCCTTCCTCTTTGCCCACTAAAGACCATGAAAAGCGCCTTCATACTCATCCACATTTCAAGTAAGAATGAAATGGAATATATATGAGGATTAATACTAATGTTTATATGGAGAAACCAACATAACACCATATATTTCACCAATATTTCTCTTTTAGCCATCAAAGATTATTTTCCACACTCCATCGCTCTCATCGTCCTCCTTGGTAAGTGAAGGTATAGGTGTTCCTTCCTCAAGTAGGAAATAAACCCCCAAATTAGTATATTCCATGAAACCATGAGTATAATACTCATAGGTATCAGCACCATATTCATCTAATAAGAGATTAAAAAAACACATTCAAGAGGAAAAGATGATCCATCACATAGAGCATGCTCCTCGAGTTCATTGATAGTGAAATTTAGATTAGAACTAGTTTCCATATATGGTTAAATGTGGAACTTGGCTAATGGATGTGTTCTTATTGTCAATTAGATACATACCTTGTTATAAAATCCAAAAAAGACTAGTAATCAACAACATACACTCTTATAATGGAAAAGTGTGTAGGTAGATCCATCACCACTACATCTTATAAAATTAAAAAACTTGGGAGATCATGCAAAAAAAATTTAAAGCCTTTGACGATCCCTATATCTGGTGTTATATTAAGCTACAACACTCCTTTATTATAAGGCTCATACTTTAATCCTAACTTGTATGTAACTATTTTGGGCATGACTAAAGTTCTTACCCACTATTTGTAATGCAATTATACACTAGCTTATCTCCCACAATGAGGGTAAGATATAAAGGTGAGGGTTTTTCAGACTTAGTGGAAGGTTCAAAAATATGATTAGGTGAATTTATTTCAGCCACACTAATATGTTTTTTGGTTAGGGGGAAATATAGAGTTACGACAACTGTTCTTGGAGTAACTCTTTTTTACCATGCATATGGAGCACCTACCAAAGGGATATGCTTATTTTTGTGCTCTTCAAGGAGTAAATAATATTAAAAATGGATACACTATCCTTTAATTACATCCTTGGATGCAATTTAGTACATTTTTCTTGAGGCAATCAAGGTTTTACCACATTTCCCAAGTTTTGATTTTGAGGAGGTGCAAGACTCATAAAGGCTGTCATATTTGCATCCATACCTTACTTCCTTGAAGTGGGGATATTTGAAGGTGTATCCACATATATATAATCTCCCAAATCTCCCCTATTTGACCTTGTGTTGGATGAAACTAAGGCATTATGATTTAAGGCAAATCTATCCTCCATTCGATAGTTTACAAAACTTGTTCATGAATTACTACACTGTCCACTTGGTTATGTTTACATGGAGCTATCATCTTGTGATGTGAAGTAAGGAGTAGTACCTCCTTAAGCTAACAAGGCTTTAAATTTACCCCCATTATAATTCATGCACTAACCTTAAGGTTTCCCTAATAATTTGGCCAATATTTTTCTTGAACTAGGCTACTACGGACTGGAACCATGGCTCTTGTGGTGGGAGTAAAATTTGGATTATAGACCTACATTAGGTGACCTATGGAAATTAGATTGAAATTTTCCCATCTATTGACCATTATGTTGAGGTGGATATTTTTTTCCTTTGAAGGGTAATGTTAGGAGTTTTGGTAAGCTCCAATATGTTTGACTTTTTAGCTCAATTTCTCTTTTCTTAAGCATTGAATGTGCAAGGTCTGACTAATATTTGACTTTCTATGATATTAGAAACATTAGAAAACATATTTACATGATTTATAATTATCAATTATATGTACCATACCTCATACTCATCTTGGAAATGGCTCTAGAATCCCTAAGAAGTAGTTTTCAAGTGTAGGGAAGGATAATAAAACTAGATGGCCTCATGGAGTGAACACTTAATTTTAATCTTGTTCACCTCTTTTTACAACCATGAAAGAAAGAAGGTTTTATAATACCCCCATTATCCATAATATAAACCTTAACATCCACAAATACCTTAATTTTTGATAGGAAACCTTAACTTCTCTGAGGTGATTATAAATGGGTTTCAACCCATGATTTAGCAATGCAAGGGCCTAGGTAAGCTATGAAAACCCATAGACACTTATAGGAAAAAGAAACATGAAACAAACCTAATCTCATAAAGTTAAAAATGATGTCACATTTTGATAAAAGTTATTCAATGTCTCACATTGATTGGTATAATGGACATTGATCAGATGATATTTATAGTATGGTACCATGTCTTTTGTGGGTAAAAGTCTACTATATGAGTTGTGATTAGTAGAAGGTAAAGAAAGCATTCTATGCTCAATAAACATAGATAACAAGGTATCTAGAGTATCTTGTTGTGTCATGATCTATAAAATTTATTATTAAGCCTTTTTAGAAGACTCCACATTGTGCACTTGATGAATTTAAATTTGAACCTTGTAAGGTTAACTCATTATTTTTATCCAAGAGGGATGTATGGAGTAACAAGCATTTACATGCTCATTTTATATTTTTATTTTTACCTTATCTATATTTAATTATATATTTTATGTAAGTGGATTTAGTTCATGCATTCCAGGACCCATAGGTTCAAATACTTTTTGTGCTAGGTGATCAAGTGGATCAACTTTTAAGTTTCACATATTATCTTTTGTCATATCATAAATTGTATCATCATCACTATCATATCAATATGAAATGCTACCATACTTTTTATCAATATTAAATAATAAAGGAAGCTCAAATTTTGGGCACTCTTGTAATTTTACTAGCTCTTTTGGTAATGTTTAATTATCCTTATTCATATCTATGTGTTCCTCAAAGTATAGTACCTTATTGCATCTGGATAGAAATTAGCCATTATACTTGACTCACATATTTTGTGCATATGTATGTGCTTAAGAGGGATAGATTTTTAAGATGGAAACATTATAGGGATGCCTTTAGTTTTAAAATGTATCAATTTGTAAAATTTTAAGGTTCATCATCAATAGGCATCGATAACAAGGTCCCATCATGTATGAATTTTACACATCAATGAAGTGTAGATGGGAAAAGTTTTATTATATGTATTTAAAGTCTACCCAAAATTAAATTATTATGTAATGATTGAGATATAACCTGAAAAGTAGTTGAAATCATTTTTGGTCCTGAGGTCACATCTAGTGTGATTTGACCAACTCGAGGGCTATGTGAATTGTAAAACCCTTTTATGTGCATAACTATGTTTTCAATAAGATTGGTGTTAATACCAATGGTGGTTATGAATTGTATGATATAGATGTTTAGGCCTGATCCTTTATCAATGAGCACCCTTTTGATACCTTTATTATACATTTTCACTTATATGACCAAAGGAAAATTTTGGTTAATAATATCTTGGGATGGTAAATTTGATGGATCAAAGGTGATGAGCTTGTTATTGTTCTTGAGATATTTCATAATATATATAAAATAAATAGGATCAATATCACTTGGAACTTATGTCTCATGCAATTCCTTGTATATAATATCCTTATAAACATTCAATTGCTTTAGGAGATTTAGGATTGAAATTCTTGCATATGTATTTTTGACTTGGTGGATAATGTAAAATCCCTTAGATTTTATTACAAGCTTAGGTTTAGAAGGCATATGTTGTCTTTTAACATGTGGGGAAATAGGTTGATCAATCCTAGTTTTTTGAGTAAGAATGACATGGATCATAAAATATAATATAATCTCTGGGTAAATAACGGGTGCATGATGATAGTTGTCATTTGAATAAGACTCAAGTATACAAAATGGTTTAGAGGATGTATGTTGGTGTATATATGCTATATCTATAACATTTGAAAATGAATTTTAAAGAGAGATCAAGTATTATTTTTGATTTAAAACCCTCCCATGATTGGCATAGATTCTTTTAATAGTTTTGATAAGGCAACTAATGTATAAAAAAATAACAACTATAAGGAATTGGACCATGAAGTAATTAATAGAGATATCCATGGAAATCATGATTTTAAAAATTATTGTAAGCATGGATCAACAAAAAAAATATAAGGAAACCCTATTTTTCATAAGGTTTGATGTTCAAAGATCGGGTTCACCAAATGTTTAACCCTAAAATGAATATAAGTGTTTAGATTTATCCCTATATTAATTTTAAAGGGGTATATAAAAATTATAATTCACAAGGAAAATAATCATATCTACAAGCCATTTGGGTGGTAAACTCATATAAACATACATTGAAATTCTTACACTAAGAATAGGCTTTGTATAAAAAGTACAACTAAACTATGTATTTAAATGACAAATAAGTGATATTCGTAGTTGTTTTTGATGCTAATACAATGTGGTATGTGGAATGGGAAGGAAGGAGACTAGAATATATTTTTGGAACAATAATCAAATTTTGATTTGAATGCTTTTGGAGCCCTAAAAACTAACATTAACCTAGGAAAATTGTGTCAACACTACTACCTGGGTTTGATGTGAATGTCATATACAAAATACCTATTGTAAAAGGATGTACATACATATATAAATTTTGGTTCAAGTATTTTAATTCATTTTTGTGTAATTAGATATATATCATAGATTGCCACTCCTAGTTATTCATCTTCATTTGACCTTGGAGGAAAATGGGTTAGTGAGCACATAGTGTCAATTTGGCCCTGAATACCACTTTGTTAGTGAGATCTGCATACATAGCCAGTACTCTAAAGAGGCCTCAAATTGATATAGTTATCCCCTATGTGTTGTTTTGTGTGTGTATAATACAATATGTGATAAGCAATTAAAATACTGCTGTATTTTGTAACTTGGAAAATATAGCTCTTGGGTTGCACCTTCAATACTTCAAAACTATAAATGTGTTGTTTCTATGATTGGTATAGAAATAGTGAAGCTTTATTCAATTGAATGCTTGATAAAGTTATTTTGATAGGTTTACTTGGTCTCTCTTGGTATTTTCTAGGCAAGGAATGAATGAGGGTTGATATTGTATTTATATCGATCAATTTGAATTAGTAACTCATATTAAATCACTTAGGCCGACTATTAGGATACATTTCATTTGAAAATTGTATGACTTTAGGGTAATAGACACTTATGTCAGGTAAGGACACTAGCATCAATTTTAGTGTCCATCCCGAACATTAGTGTCAAGGGATCAATATAGTAGGTATATGCTTAGAAGCTTAGAACTTGCAGAGGTGGAAGATAAGTACATATTAAGCATTTTGGGAAAGATAGAAGGTTTGGGTCATCACCATAAGACTAGTTGGACTAAGAAATAGGTTAAGGGGCAAAAGATAGAGAAAATGTGATACTTGTAGAAGTAAAAAATGTCTAGAACTGAGAGGAACAACCAAGGTTTGAGTTTATCAAATATACAAGACTAAAAAACTATATAATCCTTAAATATTTTCTAAATCACCCTAGTAATCTAGTAATGAAATTGCTAGTTTAAAATAAAGGAATGTGTACCTAGATGTGTATAACACACATTGTCTGTGTGTGTGTTCAACTTGAGTGATTTATTGGTAATTGAACTACAACCAAGATCCTATCATGGCATATAATTAGTTAATATAATCTATAGGTGAAATTACATGAAATATATTTATATTTAAAGAGAAAGGTTCAGGAGTACAACTGTGTGTTGATGTAACCACCTTGCCAATTAACAAGTTAATTTGAAAAATATGTATTATTGTAAACTCTAAAATTGAGATTAGGAAAAATATAGATAAATATTGAAAGTGAATATATCTAAGGAGGGATAGAGAGAGATAGAGAGGGAGAGAGAAAGGGAGATAAATTAGAAGGTACATGCCACCAACCTTGGAGCAATGGTGAGTGGCCACATGGTAGTTGAGATTAGCTCAATCATGCAACCCAATGATACCTATAATCTGATGAGGTTATAAGATACAATCAATTATAACCTAGAAAATTGGTAATATTGAGTTATTTAGTCACCTCAAACATACCTAAAATTTAACCAACTACTATATTACATTAGCTCAATAAAGTTTGTAAAAAGTCTGATTGGGGTATCCGTACATAAAATTCCATAATGTGGTAACAGTCTAAACAAGAGTTTGGAATACTAAAATAATTTGTATTTTGTAATATTTGACACAAATTACATAACATATGTACCTTAGATAAGTCTATTGTTGAAACCATGTATAAAAATGGTACCAATGTATATAATTTTTCCACAACTATGAATATGAATAATATGGCTGTGTTTTATCCAATTTAGAAATTATGTAAGTGTGGAGAACATGCTTCTAAATTATTCCCCCACTATATATGGAGTAATTTGAAAATTTATATAAGTACCAATGCAAGGAACATGTTCCCAAAACATTTTCCACTATAATATAGTGATGTTGAAGATTGGACAAGTATAGAGAACATGCTTCCCAAGTATGCCCCTACCGAATCTAGAAAACCATGCCAAGTGTCAAGAACATGCCTATATGACATTCCTACACTAATAATACCGCACTTTGAGGCGATTTAAATATTTCAACTTTTAGTTTCCTCAATTTAAAAATATAAGACAATTGTATAATATGTGAATTACACCCTTTAAAATATAGGAGGAACATGTCTAGGTAGATATAGAATTGAATCACATAAAACCAATGTGATCATATGAAGGCCAAAGATGTATGGAAAATATCGTGAATATGTCTAGATAGTAAAAATACAAGATCAATAAAAAAAAGCACACATACAAGAACACTTGAAATCAAGTCAAAAGGCAATGGCCCAAGAAGACCATAAATAAAGGGTATATTCAAATACCACACAATCGAAGGGACATGGATTAGTCAAATGTCCATACAATAAATAATGACATATGAAAATGTCAAATAAAGAATACATAGGCATGGGGGCCACAAATAAAGGATGATATTCAAATGTTTGAACAAGGAATACCATAATAAGGTAAGACACTCAAATAAGTGCATAAAGTAAAGCATAAGCAATCATTATAAACATTTCATAATATCCCATGGATAAAATGTGTTAGGAAAAAAAATGAAGTTTATAACATATCAAGTACCTTTTGTAATATATAATCATGGATAAAGGCATGCATAAGTACATATGTAATCTCAAAGATGATAATTAAATGTGAAATTCGTACCATATAACCTATGTGTATCAAGATCAAAGAAATTGATGCCCCCAATGTCTACATGACATGAGTAGAGGGAAGGCCCAATATCTAAAAGAGAAATATATCATATATTTATATATGTCTATATCACACTCAAATATAAGTGTGACACACATGTGTGTATATAGGAGTAATTGACTATGACATACATCAACATGGAACCAACACATTGATGCCAAGAAACCAATAAAACTTTTAGGTGCATACAATATTTTTGTATTTTTTAATATTTTAAGTTTCTTATTTTCTTTTTTGGAACAATTTTTTTTTAAATTCTAGTCAAGGATTCCTCATCATCAAAATGTGTCGGACCACTTAGAAATTTTCTCAAGATTTGTTTATATCATTGTATTGCCACCACTTCAATGTTTATTTTTAATGGTTTATCACAAGCTAATGGCATAAGAAATTATTCATGTCCATCATGTCCTTTACAAAATTTTGTATCCATATTAAAAAAATTTAACACACATCTCTGTAGTATCTAGTCTAGCATTCCAATCAACTAGCCAATTTTATCCAAACTTTAGTTTCAAATGTGGTTCATGTCTAATATCCATATGGTCTAAGTTTTAATACATGGGCCAAATGATATAGTTAACTAGATGTATCTGTGAGATTTTTTTTATCAATGCGTTGTATATTAATTCATGTATAGAATATCCTAATTGCGAGATAAAAGTAGTATCACAAGTGGTATCCCACTTGTTATAAAACTTGATATGGTGGCAATATACCCCATCAATATTAACAATAATAGTTAAATTTTCATGCTTTGGTAGTTTTGAGTGATAGTTCTTTTATGAAAGATAGGAATGATTTTGCATTTGTTTCATATAGGCAATAATGTGTACGCATCCCTCATTCTTATATTTTTGAATTTCGTTATTCAATGCCTCATATTGATTGGTATAATGGTCATTAATCATATGATATTTACAGTATGGTATTGTATCTTCTATGGTAGAAGGCTACTATGTGATCTATGACTGGTAGAAGGTAAAAAATCATTATATGCTCAAGTAGCATAGATAACATGTATTTGGAGTATCTTATCATGTCATGATATATAAAATTTGATGTGAAGCATTTTGAGAATACTCCACATAGCTCACATGATGAATTTGTATTTATCCCTTGTAAGGTTGACTAGATGTTTTTAGCCAAGAAGGATGTATAGAATAACAAGCATTTACATGCTCATCTATTATTATTTTTGCCCTTATCTAGATTTAGTTTATACATGTAAGGAATCATAGGTTCGAATAGGTTGTACACTAGGTGATCAAGTGGATCAAATTTTAAGTTTCACATTTTATCATTTTTCATATCACAAGTTGTATCATCATCACTATCATATTAATTTGAAACATGGCCATAAATTTTTCTCAATATTGAATAATAAAACAAGATCAAATGTTTGGGGCTCTTATAGTTTTATTATCTCTTTTGGTAATGTTTATTTATCCTTATACATATTTGGGTGTCTTAGAGTTTAGTTCCTTATTTGCATCTAGAGAGAAAGGAGACATTGTACTTGACTCACCTATTTTATATGTATGTATATTCTTAAGAGGGATATATAGTTTAGGTGGTACCACTATATAAATGCTTTTAGTTTTAGAATGTATCATTGTGTCCTATCAATAGGCATAGATAATAAGGTCCTATCATGTACAAATTTTACAAATTGATGAAGTGTATATGGGACAACTTCCATTAAATGTAATGATTCAAACACGACTTGAAAATTAGTTGAAATTATTTTTGGTCCTAAGGTCATATCCAATGTGATTTTACCGACCAAAGGGCTATGTGAATTGTCAATTCCTTTGATGTGAATTAATTTATATTGAATAAAAATGGTGTTAATACTAATGGTGGCTAGGAATTGTGTGCTAAAATGGGTTAGGCTCGATCCATTATCAATGATCACCATTTTGATACATTTATTATGCATTGCCACTTATATGAGCAAAGCTAAATTTTGGTTAATAATATCTTTGGATTGTAAATATTTTGGATCAAAGGTGATGAGCTTATTATTTATCCTGATGAGCTTATTATTTTTCTAGGGATATTTCATAATATATGCAAAATAAGCAAACTGAATATCATTTGGAACTTGTGTTTCATGTAATGCCTCATATAGGATATCCTTATAAACATTAGATTGATTTAAGAGCTCAAGGATTATAATTTTTACATGTGTATTGATCAATTGGTCAATAATGTCATATGCTTAGATTTTATTGCAAGATTAGGTTTAGGATGCACTTGTTATATATTAATAGGTGGGTAGATAGGTTGAGGAATCCTATTTTTTTTAGTATTAACAACATGGACTGCAGAATCCAATATAAACCATGGGCAATTAATGGGTGTGGGATGGTAACTATCATTTGAATAAGACTTAGGTAGAAAAATGGTCAAGAGAATATATGTTGGTGTCTAGATACTAGCTCTATAGCATTAAAAAGGTAATTTCAAAGAGATATCAAGTGTTGTTTCCCACTTAAAACCCTCTCATGATTAACACTAATTCACTTAATAGTTTTGACAAGGAAACTAATGAAACAAACCTTATCAACCAGAAGTTATTAGACCATTAAATAATTAATAGATACATACATGTAAAACATGATTACAAATATTATAATAATCAAGGATAAATAATAGATAAGATTAGGAAACCCTAATTATCCTAGGGTTTGATGTCCAAAGATTGGGTTCACCAAATGTTTAACCATAAAATAAGTCTAAGTGCTTAGAGTTATCCCTAGATTAATTTTAATGGGGTATATACAAATAATAATGCACAAGGATGATAATTAGACACATAATAGGCCAATTGAGTGCTAAACTCAGATATAAACATACACAAAATTTCTTATGTTGAAAATAGGCTAAATATAGAAAGTACAACTAATCTATACATGGAAATGACAAAGAATTGATATAATTAGTTGGTTTTGATGCTAATACTATTAGATGTAAAACAAGAATGAATTAGACTTTAGGATAGTTCTCAAATAGTCATCAAATTAGTGTTTGGATGCTTCTAGAGCATTGAACACTAACGTCATCTTGGGATGATTGTATTGATGATACTATTTGGGCTCAATGCAAGTGTCCTATATGAGACATCTAGTAGAAAAAGATGCAAAAACTTAGATGATTTTAAGTTTGTCTTCACCTTCACTTTGATGCATTTAGATATAGCTCATGAAATATCACTCATCCAAGTTATTCATCTTCGTAGTGACCTTAGAGAAAAATGGATTAGTGAGCACATGTTGTTGAGCTAAACCCAAAGACCCCTCTATCAATGAGCACTACCTACATAGCCAATAATCTAAAGAGAGACTTAGACTGATGTAGTTCTCCCCTAAATATTGGCCCATGTGTGAATCATATAATATATGATAAGTAATTAAAATAATGATTTTACTTGTAACTTGGAGAATATAGTTCTTGGGTTGCTTTTTTAGTAATTTAGACTATAGATGTGTTGTTATTATGATTGGTATAGAAATAGGTATTTTTTTCAATTGAATAACTGATAGAGTGATTTTGATAAGTTGCCTTAGTATCTCTTGGTGTTTTCTAGGTGAGAAATGAATGAGGTTTGATCTTGTATTTATATTAATCCTTTTATAGTATTAACTTGCACTAAAGCACTTAGGCCAACCATTAGGATATGTTTTCATTTGCAAACTAGATGATGTTAGGGACCTATACACTTGAGTTAGGTCAAGACACTAGCATCGATGCTAGTGTCTATCCCAAACTTTAGTGTCCAAGGAGTAAAAAATTAGGTACAAGTTCAAAACATGAAAAGGTGGAAGATAAGTATTTTTAAGCATTCTGGGTAAGATAGAAGGCCTGGTTCATCAATATACAACTAGTTATACTAAAAGATAGGCCAAGGGCACAAGATATAATAAATGTGAGACTTATACAATTGAGAAGGGTCTAGAAATAAGAGGAATAGTGTACAAGACTGAGGTGATATATAATTTTTAAGTATCATCTACACCTTGGTATGTACAACACACTTTAATTTTACATGATCACTATTTGAATTTATTGTTTATGTATCACCTGTAACAAAGAGCATGTTATATTTTAATTAGTGCATATAATCTGAAGATGATTAATTGAAATGATTGAAATTAAACATAGTAAGGAAAGAAAACATGTGTGTATAGATGAAACCATGTTTCCCCTTGCTAATTTTATTTGGAGATGACTTTTACTTACTAAAGCACTAAAGATAGAGGTTCACAAGTGAACCTTGGAGATAGGAAGATGGAATTTGAGGGTGATCATACCCCCTAATATAGTTCAATGGTGAGTTGTGTTAAGCTCATTTAGATCACTGAATCTCAATCGCATAACTTGGGTGTAAACATTATATAGTAAATATAGACAAGGTTGAGTGGTGTAACCATATACATCTAAAAAAGGGAGTAGTGTTAAGGTTTTCAAGGGTATCAAATATTGACTACACTAATAAAGGGATCTAACTATTTAATATAGTTAAAATCTCAATCAGTGCATCTTGGAAAGGCTAATGTATCAATGTGTGGTGATAAAGGAATAAACAATGTTCATGCCTCCTCATAAAATATGTTGTAAATGGTATATACTATGAATATGCATATATGTATTAGTGCATTTTCAATGGATATGCACCTATAAATTATCTCAAAATGAAGTATATATCAAAATGTAACCTCCACTCTATAAATTATATATGATATTTGTCTCAAATCTAAAAATATCTATCTAATATCTATGAAAATTGGTGTCAAGTTCATAAGATTTTCACCCAATTGTATATCTAAATCATGTAAACTATATCATTTTTTACAGACTTTTTCAAATATTTTTGTTCATGGATTCATATCTCTATGATATTCACCCACTGATATGGCCCTCTTTTGAGGTGATTAGAATACAATCTAGTGGTCACCTTATCTAAAAAGGATAAGATAAACATGCCATATTTGTATCAATGATGTAGTAAATAAGCATATAGTTGTATAATGTATAAGTATGTGTATCAATGAAGTTTTCAATATCCAATCAAAATAAGCTCTAAGATACATGATATGGATCATGGTGATGTTTATAAGTAAAAAATGTAAGCAAAACAAACAATAAATCACACACACATGATTAATCCATGTCGTGTAAAATGTGTCTAAGTAGAATTTGAAAAATGGGCATGCTTAAATGTTACACACTTTATGGGAGGGCATGTTTAAATGTCTACACACTAAATAAACAAGGTTCAATAGCACTATGGACAAAAAACTAATGAACATGTTCAAATATTCCATAATCAAAACAAGGTATCAAATAAGAAGTATACTCAATAAAGCCATGTGAGAAGATAAATAAGTGAAATACAATCGACCAACAAAAGCATATCATACTAGTCCCTGCATACATGTGTAAAAAATAAGTTATGTAACTTAGAATATCTAGCACACTATGTAATATGTAAACATAGGTATAGACATGTGTAAGTGTTAGTATATAAGCCCAACAAGCCCAACAAGATAATGTAAGGACCACAAAATAATGTAGCATGTATAAGTCACAATCAATAAAGTAGATTCCCCTAAACATAATGTGTCACATAAGTGGAGAACAGGTCTAACATATGTATGATCATGTATCATGTATCTAGTGTATGCCTCTATCACACTTAACTACTCATAAAATATGTGTGTATAAAAATAAAATGATATGTTATCTACTAAAATAAAGTAAACACCATATAGGCACAAGCTAGTAAACATGTGCATGCTGGATATCTTTTTGTATTTTTGATTTATTTGAATGTTTATCTATTTTATTGATTTTTATTTTTATTTTTTCATAGTATAATTATTAACAAATGTGTAATGGACAAGGGAAAAGTGACACCAAAATATAATAATCTCACCAAAAATATGGTTATGATAGGGACTTGTATCATCTGTTTTATATTCATATTATGCATAAGTAATATAATTAGGATCATACCAATCATTAGTATCATCATCTCAATCTTCAAGTTGTGCAAGGCCATTCTTATTTTCTTTTGTACACAGAATTTGATAATGATTTTCCCCATACTATGGTGTTGGCCTTTCTGATATCTACTTTAAAATATGTATTTTGTCATGTGCCTCTACTAATATGCAATTATTTGTATTTAATTGTATACTAGCTAAAGATAAGTTTTATTTTTCATCATTTCACACTAAAGATGTTCCTTAGTTTAAAAAGGATATAACATTGTCTTCATTATAAAATTATATCAAACCTTTATTTTTATCAACAATTTCTCCTATGGATTTTAACCATGATCCTCTAAACACAACCCTTTATTCCCTTGGATTTGTAATAACACAAAAGTAAGATAATAATTTTTTTAAGAAAAGAAAAAAGTCTTAACATGATTAATTCCATGCATGATATAAGTGAAATATATTCACAAAAGTGATGATATTTATTTCCAAGAGAGATAATAAATGACATAGAACAAAAATGTGTATCTTGATAGTTCATAACCTTCATATCTATAAATTAATTTCCATGTATATGAACAATTATATTGAAAGGGTCTTGATATGAGGAAATGATTTCAATTTCCTCCTTTACAACTCCATTTTAAACTTAATGTTTTTCTAGTGTCTTTTGCTTTTTTACCTATTTTGTTAGAAACCCTTATTTAAGCATGATTTTTTGCTTACCTTGAATTTTATTTTATAGTTTCTCTTTTTATAACATTGCCTTTGTAATACGTTGCTTTAGTAATTATTACTTTTTATCTTGATTTTTTCAACATTTATTGCTTTATATTTGCCTTTTAATCTTATATTTCTCTAATTTTACGTTTTGAATCTTTTATTTCTCTAATTATGCCTTTGAATCTTTTGTTTTAGTAATTGTGCATTTCAAATATTTTATTGATTTAATTTTCTCATTTGAAAATGTTTTTGCTTTGAAATATATTTTATTACCCACAATGGTTATTTCTATACTTTTATTGTATAAGTTTTAGTCATAAGGTGAGTGGTTTGTTTGATTGATGTATTTATTATAGGATCACCACTATCGATTACCTTTTTTTTCCAAAGCCCAACAACAATATGTATTATTTGAATCCATTATATGATATTCATAATAGTATTTTGATCCCCTTAAAAGATGTAGATGAGATAGTTTGATTAACTTATTTTTAAGAATTTACCTTATAATCTCACTTGAACTATTATTATCCTTTTACATACTTTTTGAATCATTGGTTGGCGAAGAATACTCTTTTATCTTCTTATTTTAATATGAAACCTTGTTGGGTGCAACAATATTAGATGAAGATAAAAATGTATGATTAAGACTATAAAATTATGGTTTTTTTTCATTTGTAATATAATTTTATAATGATATGATATTTTATACCAAATATTGATTTTTTTCCTTCTATTGAGCTTATCATAATTATTATTTGATCCTTAAGGGACTCACAAGCACAAACCATAGGTAATTTAGATTAAATATGCATATGCATACCATATAGAGGAGTTGCAAGAGGTGGATGGGTTTAAGAAAGGGTATGTTGGTTACATTATTTTGGAACTTTAGGGTGGGATACCTTAACCCATGAAGTGGTGATAACATGTACTTAGTTATAGGGAAAACATATATCACCTTTTTTAGGGTTAGAAGGAGGAAGAGGCTCATTTTTATCCATTTGAAATGTTTCAAATAATAATATGATAATAGTAGAATAGATACGTACAAATTATATAAAATAATACAACATGATAATGAAATGAAAATTAAATTTGAAACCCTAAAAGATTGAAAACCCCAACAATGAATCCATATAATAAAAAAGCAAAAACAATTCAATAGGCACAATACTCAGAATTTTGTGAAGCCATAATATTCATTTATTTACATTGAATGAATAAAATTATTACCTAAAATTATCTAAATAAAACTCAAATCAAAATTAAATTTGTCATGCAAAATTAAAAAATATAGAAAAATTAATCAACTACCTAGTGTTAATTGCCCTTGCTATAAATAACAACTTACTTTGCTTAACAAATTTTGCATGCAAGTTCATATGGAAATAAAATTTTGAACATATCTTATAAATAATAAATCCATTATGTTGGATTAATTTTAACCAAATTCAAATTTAGTTACAAAGGTATCCATTTCTTGCTATTTTTATCATGATTAAAAATACTATAATATAATTTTTTGACTCTTAGATGATATTGTATGGCTCTCCAAACATTTTGGAATTGGTCCTAGCTAGTGAATCAGATTATGGATGTATTATTATTTCATTTATATTAATTTTTTCATGAATTATATCTCAATCATGTTAATGAGTTAGAAAGTATGACCTCTAGAAGATAGGTCTTTGCACCATTCTCCTCTAGTTCAAAACAAGTCAACTCCTATGAGTTACCCTCATTATATTCCTACCATTTATTATTTTAAATTTTTTCAACTCCCATTCTAAAATACAAGTTCTATTTTTATTTTTTTATTCCTTTCACTATACCAAATACCTGTTATAACTTCCTTGTCTTGTGTTCAATATTTTTATCTAGAACATGTACTATTTTTAATTTTTTCTTCCTTGGTACCTATTGTTTCCAATCCACTTATTCATATTATTAACCTTAGCCATATTATACATGAAATTAATATAAATATAAATCATTAAATACTAAATAGATGTCAAAATTTTGTCGTAAACTCATCTCATAAGCATTGTCATTGATTTTTTTCACAATTTTAAATAGATCAATTTTCTTGTACTTCAACTTGTTGTATGTTCCGTTGGGAATATTTATTTGATAAAAAATTGATCACCAAATATCCTTCTTAAAATATATTTAAACTTATTTTTACATTTTTTCCTTTATACTTCTAATTACTTTCATGTAGCTTTATTTTGACTTCTTGTAATTGTTGTACGTGCTCTGTAAATGACTCCACATCATCATAATTCATTATAAAATTGGTGACTAAACCAAACATAAAATAAAAATAATAAATATTATATCAAAAATATAATTGCTTGGGATTCTCTCCAACCATGTATCACAACTAATTTCCCAAGCTCATGTTTAATACTTATGTTTACGTATCTATTTTTGGGTGGTATGAACTACTAAATTGTAGTGTAGTTTTTAGTATCTTTCATAAATTCATCAAAAAATGAATTAATTTTTTTTTCCCTATATAATGTAATAGTTTCCATAACACCATGCAATCTCACAAAAAATTTAAAAAATAATTTTCTAATTCTTGTGTCATCATTAGTTTTCTTAAATGAAATAAAATGAACCATGTTATAAAACCTGTCTAAAAAAACAAAATTTGAATAATTAATTTTTTTTGTTTGGGGAAACTCTAACATAATGTCCATACACAAGTATGTTCATGTTCATCTTAGAACTAGTAATGAAATGTATAACCTTGAATTTTGTGCATGGCCTTTGGCCACTTGGCATATCCTACATCTTGAAACATGCATTGACACATATCTCTTTATCTTTCGCCAAAAAATATTTACCCTCCACCAAATACATTGTCTTAGTTATATAAAAATGTCCACCGAACCCACCACTATGAAATTCTCTTATAATATTATTTGTGAGAGACCTAACTAGAATATATAATTATTATCCCTTGAAGAGATAACCATAATGTATAAGGTACTCATCATAGATAGTAATTATCCTATCTATTAATGGATTATTGCATTGATTGACTATATTTCCAAAATATGGATCACTATCATATCACTACTTAACAACTTGAAATCAAACAACTTCACTCACCATAGTAGTTAACAATGTTACTCTTCTATTCAAAATATCAACTACTTGATTCTGATTTCTAGATTTATTTTTCAAAACAAAAGTATATCCTTGAAATAAATACACCTACTTTACATGCCTACTATTTAAATTTATTTGAGTCTTCACATGTTATTTTGATCTATAAATAGGATAAACTTCTTAGACACTAGGTAATGCCTCCAATGTATTAATGCTTGTAAAATGGCATAAAATTCAACATCATATGTAGAATTTTTTTTTTTAACTCATTCAATTTCTCACTGAAATATTTTTTGGCCTTCATTATTGACTCAACATAACAGCAATTCCCACATGCAAAGCATCACAATCTACCTGAAACATGTTGTTAAAATTAGGAATTACTAAACTATGTTTTTTTCTAATGTCCTTCTTCAATAATTCAAAGCTTTTAGTTTACACCCTTATCCACACAAATTATTATCCTCTCATGAAATTTATTATTGGTGAAACAATACTATTACAATTATTAGTGAAATTTCTATAAAAATCTAATAAACCATGGAAACTTCTTACCTATGTGATGTTATTTAGAATAGTACACTTAACAATTGCCTTTAACTTTTCTTTTCCTAAAAATTATAATCCCATTCTCAATTTTTTTAAGTACTCTTATTTACACTTGTTAAATATAAAAATGTCATCAAAATAGACAACTACAAACTTACAAATGTAATCTCATAGCACTATGTTTATTACTCTCAGAAATATAATGGGTGCATTAGATAATCCGAATAACATCACCATCCACTCATATAAACCATCCTAAGTATTTAATATTTTTTTCCATTCATCTCCTTCATGAATAAAAATATGATAGTATACACTCCTTAGGTTAATCTTCTTAAAGTATTTTTATCCTACAAGCACATCCATAATCTCATCCAAATGTAATACATGAAATCTGAATTTGATAGTTATTTATTGATTGATCTATTATCCACATATATCCTCCAAGTTCCATATTTATTTGGAGTTATAAATACTATTTTTTCACATGGACTCATGCTCTCCCTTACTACACCCTTTCTCACTAGTTCAGTAACCTGTTTATTCAATTATGCATGTTTTATTGGACTCATCCTATAAGTTGTTTGACTGGATAGAGATAATCTTGGATTCAAATCAATAAGATACTAAATTTATCCTTTTGGTGTTAAACCATCTAATATCTCATTAGGTATATCATATAATTATTCTTCCAACACTTCTACTACTTATACTAGTATTTTCACCACATATGTGTCTTCTTCCTTTGTTATTAATGTATATCAACATGTTATATTCATGTATTTGATATATTATTTTTTGGACGTCATGATTTATACATGATATTATTATTTAAGAGGTAATAAATCTAACTTTTTACCACCTTTCAAAAAAGTATATGTATACTTTCCTCTATCATGGATTACTTTTATGTCACATTGCCATGATATTCCCAACAACACATGACATGCATTCATTGGAATAACAACTCACCCTATTTCAACTTTGTAAGTTTTTCCTATAAAAAACTTGATTAAACACCTTTTATATATTATAATTTCATTCCATTTCTTAAAACATGGAATACAATAAAGATAAGGATGTTTCTCACATTGAGAACCTAGTTTTCCTACCATTTGTTTAGAAACCATATTTTCACAACTACCACCATCTATCATTACTTTGAATATATTACCTTACAAAGTGTAACTTGTTCAAAAAATATTTGTATATAGCCATGAATCACCACATTATTTATTATGCACCTATTCTTTTCTTGGATCTATCATTATTCTCCTCATCATGATATATTATCCTATGTTTGCTACAAAAACTTCTATATTTTATTCTTCTATTTTATCCTCCACCAAATTTACTCATGGGAATTCTTATTTCCTCCTTTATTGTTCATGATATTTCAAACACTCAAACACTCTATGTTATTCTCCACATATATAACAAACATAATGTCTATATGGACCATTACATCTTCTATCACTACCATATCCTTAACCTCTCTGAAATACTCTTCCTCTTTATTGATATTTAAACCCTTGTTTATTAATATCTTTTCTATTTGTGCCATCAAGGGTTCCTACTCTAGTTAAATGAAACCCATATCACCATATTACTAGAGGTGATTGTCATCTTTTTGGCCCAATTAATATTATAAAATTATGTCTATTTTGATTTTCATCTACCTTCAAAGCTAATTGATAATCCTTTTCCATGTAAAATATTTTATGCATGTTCAATTCATATTGAACATAAAACTTCAAACCATTGACATAATTTATATCCATATGTTCTTCTATTTCATCATGCTTCACTTGTATGGAAGGATTGTAAAACACTTATGTATATTCTTGTATATTATAGTCTTTTTACCTTAAATTATATAATCTTCTATATAGGTTCTATGTATAATAAACTAAAATAAATTTCTCCCTCAGTTTCTTCTCCATCTTGATCCAAGTGTTTATATATTATTTACCCTTTCTGTGTTTCTCTTTTTGTAGGTGATTACATTAAAACATTGCATGATCCTTCAGTTTTATGCATGTGAACTTTATTTTCTTGTCTTCTCTCATAATTTCCCATTCACTTTTTTTCCCATGATATTTAACTAGTCTATCAAATCCTATGTTTTTAAATTACCTCCATACTTTGATACTTTAACTTTGATTCCTTCATTTATTCCATCTAAATCCCAAACCATACCCTCTTCCATTTATGGTGGATACTATTGCTCATCCTAATTTTTATAAAATTATTCTTCATGATATGTTTCTTCCTTGGTTTGCTCTCCTTATCGTCTTTGTCTTTGATTTATGATATTTGTGGCAATTGCAATTAATTATTCCATTTGCCTTTACAACTGTTGCATAGTCTTATTCATCTGTGTAATTCACCATTGTCATATTTACATATTTACACCTATTATTCAATTAAAAAACTCTCTAAAAATATATTTTTAAAATCTAAAACAATCAACAAAAATATTACCTCCAAAAGTCAAACTTACTTTGATACTAGATCATTAATCTATAGATTAATAAAATAAAAAAATGTCAATAGGCACAATACTAATAATTTATTGAAACCATAATATTAATTGATTCACCTTGAATGAATAAAATTATTACATAAAAGTATTAAATAAACCTTAACTTAGAATTGGAGTTGACATGCAAAATAATAATAATAATAATAATAATAATAATAATAATAATAATAATAATAATAATAATAATAGTAATAATAATAATAATAATAATAATAATAATAATAATAATAATAATAAACTGCCCCTACTATCAATAATAACTTTGTTTTCTTAATAATTTTTTATTGAAAGTTTGTATGGGGCTAAAATTTCAGGCATATCATATAAATAATAAATTAAATATGTTGTATGAGTTTCAACCCAATTTCATGTTTGGTTATAAATTTATATGAGTTTTTTCCATTTTTAGTATGACTAAAAATACTATAATGTAATTTTTGACCCTTCAATGATCTCTTATGGCTCTCTAAACATATTTGAATTTTACCTAACTAGTGAAGTGCGTTATGGATACATTATGTTTTCCTTTATATTTGTTTTTTCATGAACAAGAGCTCAATCAGGGTAATGAATCAAAATTTATGGTGTCTAAAAGATAACTCTCTACATCATCTAGGGAAAGTTAAGGTTATGGAAAAAGATAGAAAATTTATGTTCAAAAAATGTTTAATATTTATAGTAATGGGTTATGGGGATTATCCTAATCAAAATGGAATAATCTATTCTAAAATTTGGCCAATTAAATGAATTTATATTTATAGTATTTTGAGAAATATGTTGAATATGAAAATATGCTAAATATAGATAAATATATTGCCAAACAATATTTTTAATGTTACAAAATTAAAGAGAAAAAATATTTAGATTATTCACTGATACATAGGTAGATCAAATAGGTACAAGTGTAGAAGAAGGTAAATTGATTTTCTTCCTTGATTCATCAAATTTTGGAAATTAGATTTAAGCCATCCTATACACTACCATTGGGATATGTAAACTACCATTTACACTTATTTGTGGCTCAATTTATAAAATGTTTCCTAAAATAACTACCTACGCTTGTTAGGGTTCATTATTGCCTTTTAGGCACTCAATTCAGAGTATGTGCATAGGTTCTTCGAATCAGTATTTTGATCAAACCCCTGCCTGTGAACTTCAAATTATAATTTAATCTTGAAAAACAAACCCCTATATCAATGAGAACTACCTAAATATCTAAACGCTCTAAAGAGGGCCTTATACCGATGTATTTTTCCCCCTTATGTAGGCTTGTGTAAACAATTGTGAAACAAGTTATATGCGAGTGTGTGTATGATATATATTTTAACTTGTAAAATATTTCTCATATATTATTATTTTAATGCTTCATACCTATAGAAATACTACTACTATGATTGATTTTTAAATAGGGAAGAATAGGGAAATATAGCTCAGTTTTGAAAGTGACTTTTAGTAGTGTGATGTGAGTTTGAGAGGTACTAGATTTGTATTTTATAAATTAATGCTTGATGGATAATGAATGAACTTTGATTTTTATTTGTACCACACCATTTTAAATTATATCATGGGATGGATAATGAAGATAAATAATCCTTCCCATATATGTCTATGGATTTAAAATCTAGTGGTTTAGAAGGCATGGAAACTAGTATCATATTGGGAACCATAGTATCGATGGTGGTGCCCTAAACTAGATTTTGTTGTCATATAGGGTAAAAATATGATAATAATCTATAACTATCTATGTAAGATAAAAATTAAGATTTATGTAGACTGAAAGTTTTAGGTGTTATAGGTAATTATAATGTTACGATTGGACTATAGGTTAAGTAATTTGATAGAGTGAGATGATGGTAAACATGAGCATTTTAACAACAATATGTTCATGAACTATAGGTTAGATCTAGATTTGTATTTATCAAGTGTACAAGTCTATTATATCATATAAAATCAGATTTTAATATCTACACTAACAAATATTAGCATAGTCCTAGTATTATGTCGAATACCATAAGCTTTAAAACATATATTATTTCCCTTGAGATTTAAAATATTATTTCAAAAATATAAGTCAACAAAAATATTTTTTAATTGTAGGTTATCAAATAATATGTCTACATTTTTTTATATAATGATAAATTATGGTCTAGTGTATCTTAAACATAAGAATATTATCCAAAATGATCATAAAATAAGTAAATGAAACATACAAATATATGCCATAAAAAAAGAAGAATAAACCTTGCTTGTCTTTTTCTTTTAGTAGTATTAAAATAAATTAATTCTATTAATTATTATTTTTGACATGTTATTAAGTCCATTTAAAACTAGTTATTTATAATGTAGTTTAATGTAAATCATATATTTATATTACAGAGTTCATGAAGTAAATATATATATATATATATATATATAATATTTTAATATATAAAGTGGGTTTAAAGTTATATTAAATAACTTATAAGATATTTATATCATAATAAAATCTCACTTATTTATGTGATGTACACATAAAATGGTGACTATAAAATTATATAATTTTATTACATTTTTGTTTAACCCTTTTTGGAGTTAAGGGTAAGTGGAATAACATAATGAACTATATAATAAGATATTATAAATCAAGCCAATAAAAATATTTAATATTTAAAATATTTTAATAAATATAATGATTTATTCTTAAATATTCACTTCGATTTGTTAGATTTTAAAAATTAGCTTTATTTCAATTGGGACACTAGCATCAAATGGTAAACACTATCATTATGATTTTGTCTGGATCTAAATATGGATCATTTTATATAATAGTCAATTAAACTAATCAACATCCATTGTCACCTTTTGTATTATTAGTATAAATCATGCACACATGATCAAGGAACATTCATATTTTTTACAAAACCCTAAGTATTCTAACTAGGGCATGCCCCATTGCAAAATAGGGCTTAGTGAGCTTAAGTGAATTATATCTCTCCTCAAAGAACAATTTTTTGATGAGTGATACCTACATAGTCATATACTCTAAAGGTTTTCACCCTTCTAGGGGTTTGTGTGTGAAGAATTATGAAATTTTCTATATGCAAGTGCATCTAGTGATCTAGTTTATAAATTCATGAATACTTATCATGGGCATATCTCTAAATAATCTCAACATGTAGGAACAATAATCTTATTATTTATTTTGAAATAGGTAATAATAGATAAATATAAATATTAGTTATGCAAATGCATTTTAGTATTGTAGAGTGAGCTTGAGAGGTGTTTGTATAGATATTGCTTGATTTATAATGATTGGATTTTGATTTATATTTATAGATGATAAATTTGTATTTTATATGATAAAATAGTATTATATACTTGGAAAATATTATTCATGGTTCAACTCTTTAGTTTAAGACCTTATCTTTGCCACAAGACTCATGTTCACCATCTTAATACACCTAATATTATAATCACCAATATCACAAGTAGCCCATAATATACTTAAAACATGATGTATATCCTTTATTTTCAATTATATATCTTAGATAACTTCATATTATCCTAGACACTAGCATTCATATTAGGATAATAGTGTCGATGCTAGTTTCCAAGTTCTAACACTAGTGTTTGTTCCTCTGAAACACTCAAATATTCAAATATTTTAACATGTATAGGTTAACATATATTATTATTTGAACCCTCCAATGGGATAGTTTAATAGGGTTAATATAAATACAAATCAAATTCCATTCATTAGCATGAAGTAATATCAAGTACTCTTCACACACACGTTTATCTTAAATCACCTCTCAAGCTTGAAAAACTCCCCTATTTCTCTTTATTTCCATATTAGTTATAGGATTAGTATTATTATAGATATAAACCATCCAAAGATAATCCCATGAGTTTTATTTTTTAAGGTATAAGCTAGATCACTACATTCAGTCAGATATAACATATTCTACAATTGTTCACATGCAAACCCACATAAGGAGGGGAACTATATCTGTCTAAGGCCCTCTTCACAATATTGAATATGTAGATAGAACTCATTAACCAAGGGGTATTTGATACTAGACCAAACTAATTTGAGCCCACTAACCCATGTTTCACAAGGTGGCATGCCCTAATTGGTGGAACTAAGGTTTTGAGATACAAACTAAAATCTACAACCTATACATGTAATATGAATAAAAATCTAAAAGATTGAAAATAAAACTAATAGGTGCATGAAATTTTTTTGTTAAAATGAATTATACTTCACTGTGGATAGAACCATTAATTTACAAATAGAAGCATCAATACTAGTGTCCCTAATTAAATGGTAGTGTCTAGGTAGATAGAGATATAATTTATAGAATCTAGTGAATAATATTAAATCATCATCCCGATGGTTTCTATACCTGTACTTCTTAGATCTATTTATGCATCATTCAATAATAAAATTATTATTCCTTATTTAATATAAGAAATCAAATTGGCATTGTAATTCTATATTTTACATATTCTCATAATTCAACAGTATTAAAATATATTATGAGTTTTAATTATTTAATTGGTTTGATTAAATAAAAATATTCCCCTTGGTTGATAAGGTTATTATCTATACCATTTATTTTTAGAGATCAAGAAATGAAACTCATTGTATTAAAAGGGATTTTGTGGCCAACACACTCGCTACATATAATACCAAGTTTCATATCAAATCAAGATTTAAAACCTATAGAAGCTAAGAAGGAATCAAAAATGATGAATATGGTCAAAACAACATATTAATCTCATCCTATCCAATGCACCAAAGAGAGAAATTACATGATTACCTAAGTCTCTATATTTTGTCACTGAGAAGCTTGTGGAGTGTCATCTCATATCTCTTCATCCTCTATTTAAGGTTGATATTAGTCAACCTATACCTAAAAGATATGATGAAAATTCATATTATTATTATCACCAATGTGTTGGGCATTACATGAACATATGTTTAAAGTGTTAAAAAAAGGATACAAGACCTCATTGATAGTGAAAATATCATATTTGATGATTTTCCAAAAGATTTAGGATTACAACCAAGTGATCATCATAATGAAAATATATTTAAAAATCCATCATGTGATTATTATAAAGAAGAAAGAAAATTTATTATGACATATAATGTAAATACTCATTCTTCACATTATGGGTGCCTATTATATGGGATTATTGGCATGCTTACACTCAATATACCTCATATTGTTTAGAGGCATTCTATTACATTTGATGACAATGAAATTGTGGATGATTACTTAGAACTTCATTACTTCTTTATTGGAGCACATATTAATCATTAGCCTATATGTGGTGTTATGTTTGATAATGGTTATAGTGATAATGCATGTACCATGAAAATACTCACACATCTCAGATATACACATGATGACTTATACCCTTAAGCCAAGATAGTTAAGGCATTTTATGGGAAGGCACAAAAGGTTTCTAGTGATATTGATTTTCATTTACAAGTTGGTCCAACACATGTGACCACAACATTTTCTAGCTATACCACATGTGATTATTTGACATGTTTTTGGGATGACTTTGCATTCATAAGATTTAGTCAATTCCCTCCATTGTTCATAGATGTATAATTATATTCATTCCAATAGCGTAATCATAGTGTTAGGGAATAAGTATGAGAATTTGTGACAATAAGAGAATTTTATTCCAATAAAACTAATCATATAACCTATTAAGGTTAATTAGAAGTAAAAAGGTAAGCAAAATATAATCCCTTTTGCTAGGTGATCGATACATGAGAGGCCATTACATCAATGATACATAGTGAAATCCACAAAGTACCCATATATAAATGCATGGCTAATCCCAATTGTTGAAAATAGATAGAAAAGTTTTAGAGAGGGCATAAAGAACCAAAATTACACCAAAATTTTCACAAAGCGTTGAAACACGGGATCCATAAACCAATACAACTTCTACTAACACATCACAAACATAGAGTCCTATGAGGTATACAAATAATATCATAGATTATATAGCTCCATATTTGACATAAATACATGAACCATGATAGCATGATAGATCATTGGCTAGCCTTCTCATTCATATATTAAATAATCAATAAAATAAAAAAATATCTACAATTCACATGATTACTAGCTTTTGCATATGTTGTTTAATTTATATTAGTAGATAAAATATCACTTTATTTATATATACACACATATTTCATATTACTTGAGTGTGATTCATGCATGAATAGATGTTAAACCTTTCATCTACCCACAAAATAAACTACATTAAGGAAATATGATTCTATTGATCACAAATTATATAGGTTATATTCTCTTATGATCACTTTACATTTCCATTTTAAAATTATATATTAATGCTTTCACATGCATATACTCTTACTTAAATATTATAAAATCTATTTGATATGTTATGTTATAAGATATTTTTAGAACACACCTATGTTGGAAATAGTATTACAATATTATGATAGTTTCTTATATTTGTCTTATTCAGTTTTCACATGGATTACTTGATTATAATTCTTGTTTTACACCCTTTATCGATTGTGGAACATTTGAGAACGTTCCTTATTTTTTAGCCATAGTGCCCTGACTATTGATTTTTTTTGGGTATGTGTACATTTGAACATTTCATTCCAATTAAGTGTTTTAAATTTAAATGTGTCCCTTATTTACAGTCTCCCTATACCCATTTTGTGTGACATTGAATGTTCTTGTGTGTGTTCTTGATTATTTTATGAGCATGTTATTGCTATTTTTAGACGTTTACATGATCCATATCATTCATCTTATGGATTTTTATGTGTGGGGTAATATGATCTTCATTGATACATATACAAAAACATGATACCACTATATTCCTTTTTATTGCTTGATATAAATATAATATGACTATCTTATCCTTTTGAGATAAGGTGTCTGCTACATTTCATTCCCCTCACCTCAAAATTAGTGAGACATATCATTTGGGGCATGTCATACATACATACATACAATTATAAAAAAATATAGAATTTGATACAATTTGCATCATTTAGATATATAGTTGGGTTAGAATTCTATGTATTTGACATAGATTTTCAAAGACTTGGGACATAATTTTTCATATTTGTGACATATATTATACATATATATATATATATATATATATATATATATATATATATATATATATATATATATATATATATATATATATATATACATATATATATATATATACATACATATATATATATATATATACATACATATATATATATATATATATACATACACATATATATATATATATATATATATATAAATATATACATATATATATATATATATACATACATACATATATATATACATATATATATATGTATATATATATATATATATATATATATATATATATATATATATATATATATATATATATATATAGTGGAGAGGTTTAGTTTTTATATATAATTCATCTTGAGACATGTTTTGCATGCATGTGCCATGAAAATACACCAAATCATAAATATATATTGCAATTATATACTTATTTATGCATCAACCTTGCAAAGACAAACCAATTGATATTTTATTTGTTTCAATTGGTTGGTTATCTTAATTACTGTATCGATATTTGAAACACTCAATGGCCTTGGAACTACTTCTATTTTATTGGTTGATATGGTTATACAATTTTACATGGGAGAGATTGGATTGATTACATATACACTTGAGTTGTGTGATTAAGATTCAATGCACTTTATACCCTTATCACAACTCACATTTTATCTATATTTGGGTATTATTACCATCCAATTATCCTCTTCACATCTCCAAGGTTTATCTATGAACCTCTCTCTAATGATTTAGATAGGAAGCATCATTACCAAAGAAAATAACCAACAGGAAACATGATTGCATCAAAATAAAATTGTACTCCTTATTTCCTTTATTTTCTTTTAAATACTTGAATTATTTAAAATTTTAGAGTAAATTAACTAATTACATTTTAACATGTTATGGGTTGCTGGTAATACTAAACAAAAAAATCAAACAGGTCTCAAGTCAAAGAAAGGTGTGTTGTACAAACCACATTATTCATTTAATTTCTTTTAACTAAGTAATTTCATCCTTATGCATTACTATGCTAAAGGAGGGGAGATTTTATATGTTAATTATATATTATATATGATAAAATAGTTTTTTATTCTTGGAAAATATAACTCATGGCTCAACCCTTCAGTTCAATAACTTACTGCTATCATATGTCTTGCATTTACTATCTTAATATGCCTACATGCGTATATTGTAGTCTGAACCTGATATTATGATTAACTATATCAATTTTAACCCATATTTTTAAAATTAGTTTATATCCTTCAAAATTAGTTTAAAATATTTAATAACTTCCTATTCTCCCAAACACTAGCATCAGGATTAGGATACTAATGTCAATGTTAGTGTCTCAATTCTAATGTTATAATTTTTTCCTCATAAAAACTCAAGTTTGAAAATATTTCAATGTGTATGGAATGGATATAACCTTATACAAAACTCATATGATATATTTTAAATAGGTTTTGTATAAATACAAGCTAAAGTACATTCACTATCATGTACTTTTCAAATATACATCTATCTTAAAATACCTCTCAAGCTTGAGAAAATACACTATTCTTCCCTATTTACATATCAATCATAGGATCAATATTATTATAGGTTTGAAGCATCCAAAGAGTATGTCATGACTATTATCTTTTTAGTTACGATCTAGATCAATACATGCAATCGAATCTAGTATTTTATATAATTGTTGTCACACAAACCCACATAAGGGGGTGAACTACATGAATATGAGGCCCTTTTTGGAGCATTGTATATGTAGGAAATTATCATTAAAATATGGGTATTTGAGACCAACTTGAATTCAAATGAGCTACACACTGATATATATAATCTACGTGCATGATATGAATAAACTATCTATAAGGAAATAAGAAACCCTAATAGATGCATGTGGAATTTATATAAAATGACTTATACTTCACTACAGACATAAGTGATAGTTTTAGGATATCAACATAAATTTTAGTGTGCCTATTTTAATGGTGCTTTCCAAGATGATAGAGAGATAATTTGAAAAATTTGATGAATCATAGCTTAGTGTCATCCTTACTATTTTCTACCTGAATTTCTCAAATCTGATTGTGCATCATTTAATAAGATAAATGTTATTCCTTATTCATTAATAATAAATCAAAATAGTATTGCACTTTATTTATTTAAAATATTTTCATAAATCAACACTTTATCATAATATATTAAGAATTTAAATTATTTAATTTCCCTACTTATATAATATTCTTCTAAGTTGATTAGGCTATTCTCTTTACTCTAAACTATAAAAAAGGGTCAAATAATATCCATAAAACATATTTTTAAATGATATCACATGAGGGTTTGAAAATACATGTATTTTGACCCATACATATCAAGAGATTTAAAATTTACTATTTGGAAGGCAAGGACACAAACATAAGATCTATGACACTAGTGTCAAAGCTAATTTCCTAATCTATATGTTAAACTCCTATAGTGTAAAAAGTTGTTGAGGATTTGTAACTATCTATGCAGGATGAAAATCAAGCTTTACATAAACTGTAGGCTACAAGTGTTATATGTCATTAGAATGTTAGGATTTGACTACAGGATAAGAAATTAAGTGTAGTCAGATGGTGAATGTGAGGCGTTCTATAATTGTAAAGTCAAAAACAGAAGGGTTATTCCATGGATGGTATTTTTAAAGTGTAAAATAATAGTATATCTAAGTATATGTATCAATGAAGATCATAGTATCCAATAACAAGTTTCCCTAAGATGCATGATAAGGATCATGGATATGTTTAGGAGTAATAAGCACATGCTTAGTAAATAATCAAACACACACACAATATCACTTAATCATGTAGAAGGGGTATAATAAGACTAAAAACAAATGGAATTTTTACAATTCCACACACTAAAGGGGAGGACATGTTAAAATTTATGCACATGAAATAAACACCACTCAAGGGTATTGCACCCAACAAACAAGGAACATGTCCAAATGTTCCATAGTAAAAATAAGGTAGAAAACAAAAAGTATACTCAATTAATCCATGTGATAATATGAATAATTGAAATATAAGAAACCAAAATAAGCACATCATACTAGTCTCTACATAAATGTGTTTATAAATTTTCCTATAGCATAACATATCTAGCACATTGTGTAAGGTGTAAATATGACAATAGACATCTATATGTACTAGTTAGCTCAACTTGATAATTTAAAGTGATCATAAAATAATGTAACCTATATTATTCATGATCAATTTAGTATATTTACCCAATGTAGTGTGTCATGTAAGTGGAGTAAAAAGACCAACATCCATATGTTCATGTAACATGTATCTAGTGTTTTCCTATATTAAACTCATGTACATGTAAAACATACACATTTATATAAAGTCAATGATATGATATCTACTAAATGATGTAGACACTCAAAGATATAAACTTTATATGTCTCAATTTGGATTTTCTATGCCTCTTGACATGTTGGATTATCTCATATGTAATTTTATAACTATAGTTCTTCCTTATCTTTCTATCCTCTCTCATGAATCATGTCTCTACTAGTCTAGGATCATAGCCTTATATGTATGCATTCAACCTTATTTATTCTAATAACACCTCATTTGTTTTGATCTTTATCCTCTTTCCTTCTTAGAACAATCATTGTCCTTTCACATATCACTTCCTAACTTCACTATATATATATAGTTCAATATTTTTTATACTCCCATATAAGCATTATGGCTTCTTACATGATTTCATGTCCTAGCATACATCATGGGGTCATAAATGAATACACACCTATTCCTTCATACTTACATTACATGATCCAACTAAACTTTATATTCTTTAGGTAACAACTCTCCACTAATACCTTATCCTATTCTTGTTAGTCTTGATTCAATTTAATCATTCCTTGACTAATAATAATAGGCAAAATTCTATGAAGATTATGTTGATCATTTCCCTCCTCAAATAATTCCTCATTTATATACTATCCATTCAACACAACATCTTAGTATAACTCTACCCCCTCTTTACTTCTTCCCTTTGTTCAAAATTCCTTGTAGCCTTTCTTTTGTTCTTTTTCAATTTTATGCACAAGTATTGATTGATATTGAACATTAAAGTTATATTTTTCCACCCTCTATCATTTTATTCTTATATAAGAATTTTATTGGTCGAACTCAACTTCTAGATTCCCTTTATAAATATTGTCTAGGCCTAATTACACCCTGTTACCAAGATAAAAAATTCAAAATCATTTAAATAAAATATTAACCTAACTAATCACCAAGATTAAATGAATTTTGATAGTGGATAACATTACAATATCAGTTTAGGTTTTAAAACCCTAATGTAGGGTTTGCTTGGCTTGTGTCAACCTGATAGTGAATGTCTTATTGATTTAAGAATTACTTAATTTTTTAAACTTATAGGATGATTGAAAAAGTTATATATTATTCCTAGGTACCTAATTAATATGTTTAATCCTTCTTTGATCACATATGTAGTTATATTTACATAGGTTTTTGCTTAACTATGTGTGAAGACACAATATTTTACAGGGTATGTGCATAAAAAATCACAAAAATATATAATAAAAAAACTTGAAATTACATATAAAACCTTAATAAAATTTCAATAAAGGTTTTATAAATCTTAAATGTGTTTAACCAACCTTACTTATAATCTTTCTCACATATATTGCATACCCAGTCCTCTATTCAGAACTCAGAATACGATAACATAGGGGACGTATAGTTACTAATCAAATTGAAAATTTTCATTGATTTTATTCAAGTTAAAAATTAATAATTAAATCCAACCTTTTTTTTAATCCTCATACAACCTTATACTCTCGACTCTCTCCTAAATTTTGTAATTTACCTCTTTAGCATGCATTCTTTCCTATTTTCTTGCTAGTTCGATGTTGAAGGTAGTTACAAACCACTTGCCTCTTGGATTTACATTCCACTCACATTGTTTTGCACATTTTAACACATTATATAATATCTTAAGATACCTAGGATATTACCAAACATTAAACCATCATTTACATGACACACAACACCCCTTATCAATCTAGCCTAGTTGACAGGTATTGACATTTTCAAATTTTATGTTTTGGAGGGAAACTTAAAAATAGATTTAAAACCTACAAAAATGATCCAATAATGACTTGAAAACAACAAATAAGTCTCTAATATACCTATAATACTCAAAATAAACCAAAATGAACATAAGACACATTTGAATACATTAATTTAGTAGATTGTCAAAAGATGCCTTGCATCATACTCCTAGGCAAGAAAGGAATTTAGATCCTAATTAAATGGAATATTGTATTATTATTCATGGTATTCCAATTAATGTCTTTTGGATATTCTTTATGTACTGATCCATTATGTTTCCACTGCCTCCTATTCATATTGTCTAGTTTACCTCTATAAAAGATATTTTTTCTTACCTTCTTCAATTGCTTGTCTATACCATCTAGTATTAGATACAAACTCATACCTTGTTCTTTTCCTCTATCATATGGGTAGTCTATGCCCCAAAAAATTATTGGTACATATGGATTCTCATATTCCCATGATGTGATCCTCAATTCTATAATAAAAACAAAGGCAATTTCATTCTTATCTTCTTCCTCACTAAAATTCAAACTTACATATGACTCTTTATGCTTTAAATCTCTCATTTTTGTCATAAATTCTTATTTTTAGATTATTTGTCATACATAACGAGTACCTCAACTACTGCACCTATACCTTCTCTTCTTGAGCTCTATCAAAATCTTCGTTCTTCATATACTTCATCACCTCTATGACCAAACCTACACATACAAATCCAAGAAAACTAAAACATTTAAAAGGTTGAGACTCTTGAGTCTCATTAATTTTTTTTTCTACCCATCCTTCTCCTATCAATTGAAAAAATGATTTGTTTTCTTTTTTGACTTCTTCTACCTCATCTTCCACTTCTTCATGATCTAGATCATGTATTTATTCTTCATTATTCATCACATCACTATGAAAAGATTGTTATAATGTTTTTATTTATATCTCTAATTTTTAATTAATTTCATATACAAACTGATATTCATATTGTATACTCATTCTCTCTTTTTTTTCCTAGCCTTCTTTGATGCCTACAATCTGATTTGCATGTTTCTCTTCATCTTTTCCATCATCTAGATAGTTGTAAATGACTTATTTTTACTCACTAAATATTACCTCATCCTCTTCAAGGTACTGATCCCTTTTATCCTCTTAAACACTATCCTCCTCAATCTTTGAAAGTATTTTAATCTCTCTTTTAAGTTTCTTAAAAATCCACCTTTTCTACTCTCTTTCTTCTCTCATAACTTTCCTCTTTATTTTCTTTATTTGTAGCTTTATTGGCCACTTGATTATCTTCTTATTCATGACCCATCCATAGTATGGGTTATATTTTCCCTTCATTTAATCTATTATGAGCATCAATTCATCTAACTATTATCTTACTTCAATTATTTCTTCTTACATTTCTCTCCTCTTGGTGTCTCCTTACACCTTCCTCTCTTTGTGGTATCTTGTCTCAAACATGACCTACATTTTATTCCCTTTCTCTCAATCTTTTGGTCTCACTTAGACCTATTTATCTTGATAAGCTTCACCTGCTTGCCTTCCCATGACCTCACTCGGTTCTCTTTCACTTTTATGACCTCACCTAGGCCTATCTCACTCTCTTGTCCTTTACTTAGGACTCTTCTTTCTCTATCCAAGCTCTCTTTGAACTCACTCTTGAGCTTCCAATATCTCTCTCTTTATCAAGATTCAATGCCTTTAGGGATGCTTACCACAATCTCAACCTTTCACTTACACTTTAATATTATTTCATGAAAATATCTAGTAAATAAAATTAAAGATAAAATCAAACATGTTCCTTTCTTTTCTTGAAGACTGTCCTTTTACTTGTCCCAAAGAATTTGATTCTCTGATACCAAATGATGAAAAAAATCTAAGATGAAACATTTATATATCTCAATTTATATTTATTATGCTTCTTTAAACCTTATATGATCTTAGATTTAGTTTTTATACTATAGTTCTTCCTTGTATTTTTATCATCTCTCATGAATCTTGTCTCTACTAGACTAGGCTCATAAGCCTTTTCTGTATGCATTCAATCTTATTATAATAACACCTCATTATTTTTTATATTTGTCCTCTTTCCTTCTTGGAACATTCATTTTACTTTCTCATATCACTTCCTAACTTCACTCTATATGCGTAGTTAAATCTTTGTTATACTCCCATATAAGATTGTTGGCTTCTTACATGATTTCATGTTTTGGTGAACATCATGGCTTCAGACATTAATAAAAATCTACTCTTTCATACATTAGTTTCATCATATAAATAAACCTTACAATATTTAGGTAACAACTATGCATTAAAACCTTCTCCATTCTTGTAAGTCTTCTTTCAAATTACTCATTCCTTGACAAAGACTCATAGGCAAAATATATCAATACACGGTTCAAGTTTCATTGATTATATCAATATTATGTTGATCATTTCCCTCCTCAAACAATTCCTCATTTATCTACTATTGATTCAACACAACATCTTATTACAACTCTACCACCCCTCTTTGCTTCTTCCCTTTGTTCAAACCTCCTTATAGCCCCTTTTTATCATTTTTTAATTATATGCACAAGTACGGATTGATATTGAGAATATAAGTTTATAATTTACCACCCTCTATTTTTTTATTAATCTCTAATAGTTTTATTGACCCAACTCAACTCTTAGATGCCCTTTACAATCATTGTCTAGGCCTAATTAGGCCTCTTTATCCCTATTTTCAGCATAGTCACCTATTTTTGTACACCTTAAGGATGTAACAAGATAAAAATTCAAAATACCATGTAAAAAATTTAAACCTAACTAATCTCCAAGTTTTAGAGACTTTTTATGGTGTAAAACATTCCAATGTCATTTTAGGTTTCAAAACCCTAGGGTTTATATGGTCTATGTCGACTTGAGAGTGAATGTATTATTGGTTCAAACTTTTATTAAGGTTTTTAACTTATAAAATGATTAAATAATGTGTTTATTAGTATTTTTAACCTTATTAATATGTTTATTACTTATTTTAGTATATCTTTAGGTTTATTTACCTAGGTTTTGGCTTGACTGTATGTGAAGACACAGTCTTCTACAGGTTCTATGCATAAAACTTCATGAAAATATATAATCAAACAACTTAAAATTACATAGAGAACCTTAAGAACATTTCAATAAAGTTTTTAAAAATCATAAATGTTCTCAACCAACCTTATTTATAATCTTTCTCACATATATTGTATACTAAGTCCTCTGTTTAGAATTTAGAATACAATAACATAGGGGATAGATAGTTAGTGATCAAACTAAAAAAAATTATTGATTTTATTCAATTTCAACATTCATCCTCAAATCCAACCACTATTTTTATTCTCCTACAACCTTATATTCCCTAATCTCTCCTAAATCCCATACTCTACCTCTTTAAGATGCATTCTTTCCTATTTTCTTGCTAGTTCCACATTGAAAGCAATTACAAACCACTTACCTCTTGGAATTACATTCCAATAAAATTTTCTTAAATTTTTTACCACATTAAATACTCTCTTAAGACACCTAGGACCTTCCCAATCTTTAAACCATCATTTACATGACACTGAACACCCACTTATCAATCTAGTTTAGTTGAAACTTATGTAAAATTTCAAATTCTAAGTTTTGGAGGGAAACTCCAAAATAGATTTCAAACCTTCACACATGATATAATAATGACTTAAACATAGCCATAAGGTCCCTATTATATGTATAATACTCAAATTACACCAAAATTATCACAATACACACTTGAATACATTAATTATTTAGATTAACAAATGATGCCCTACATCACTAACCTACTGTAAAGAAGATATATCTAAAATATAGTAAACATGTAAATGATATATATATTTTTATTTTTTTATTTTTTTTAATGTTTTTTTATTTTATTAACTATTTTTTTAGTTTGCATATATGTATGATAAGAAATTTTACTTTTTATAAGGAAGATATGATACTAAAATCCCAATATGTCATCAATGGGATGCCTTTACAAATTCCTTATATCATGTGTGTCATAACTCTCAATTATATTACAATATCCATCCTACATATTTAATTTATTATTCCAATCATATTACTCATATACATAGTCCTCATAATAAAGGACAAACTTATTATGTTGTACTTGAACTTGCAATATGTTATTTTGATCATCTGTATATGTAAAGCTAATTTACCCATATTACATTTATGATATATATTTTAATGTTTTTTCAAAATTTATTATGTCATTTTAGTCACTAAATCTAAATTATGTATCACCTTAGTCTTGTACACTTGTTAAATATCTATCATGGTTCTAACCTTCAGTTATAATACCTTCTCACCAAAATTCTTACATTCATTATCTTTTTGTGCCAAATTCCTTATAACTTAGTCTAACCACATTGATTATAATGACCAAGCCTTATATATTGTAGAATATGTTATAAAGTTTATTATTATCACCTTTTTAAATTTTTGGACTTGGACCTATTTTTTAGCTTCTCTAAAATTTGCATCTTAGTCAAACACCTACGTCGACACTAGTGTCCCTTCCAAAATGAAACATCTAATGCCAAAAATTCATAAAATTTCAAATGAAACGTATTATTAAATTTGGCCTATGTGCTCTAGTGTGAGATATTTTCAAAATGGACTGCTATTAATAAAATATCAACACTCATTCATTCCTCACCTTTAATTTCACAAGGAAACTTGCCAAAATCACTCAATCAATCATTCAAGTGAGATAACTTTCATTATTCATCCCTATTTCCATATCAAGCATAAGATAAGTATCCTTGTAGATTTGAAGTACTAAAGGAACATCCCATCAACCATATTTTATAGGATATTGTCTAATTTACTATTTGTATTGCTTATCACACATTACATCCTTATGCCCACATAAACTAACATGTAAGGGAGAACTACATAAGTTTTAGGTCCTCTTCAGAGTATTATCTATTTAGGAAATTCTAATTAAAATAGGGTTCATTGGGGTCATTTAATATTGTGTGACCACTAACACATTTTTCCCATAGTCACTTCAAGTGTTAAGAAGTTAGGTTTTGATAATTTGATAAAGAACAATAGCCTATGTACACAATTTAAACACACTAGAAGAAAGGAGATAAAAAACCCAGAAGTCTCAAAGTGGTTACATCTAGATCAATTCACTATTTCATACTAGAGACCTATGTCCAACTTAGATACCAACATTGACCCAACTATATAAATCTAACATAAGTGTCTAAGGAAACAAAATGTAAAATTTTATAATGTGATAACTATTATAGAATATTGATCTAATCCACTTCCAACCTATTTCAGCCCAAATCTACACAGGAATAATAAAATAGCTAAGTAAACTTTTTCTCAATTTATTTAAATATAAATCAATAGATTTAATTTCTATTTTTATCATTTATTAGTATTATAAAATCAAAATATTATGTATCTCAGTTTTAAAATTAATTGCCTTGCTATAGATCTATTTATCACCCTTGTGTTTATTAATTTCTAGATAGTTAACCCTAGATGATCTCACACATGTAAATTTAGGGTTAAACATTTGATGATCGTAACCTATGAGTCTTCCTTTACAAACTAACTTGATCTAGGGTTTCTAACCTCCTAAGGTTTCTACTTGTTGTGATTGATTTTTTGATTTGAAGATCTACCCTAGGGTTTTACCCTCCTTTTGTTGTCAAGAATCATGATCATATGCTTACAAATTTTACCTTAATTGATTGGTGAATTTCATCCTCCAAAAAAATCCATTTTAAAATTACTTAGTGGTATTTTATAATCAGGTTGGTATATTCAAAAACCTATTATTTTCCCCAATTCTATATGGATTTTTTAATTTTTACAATTCAATGGTTTTAGTAAATATTTTTATATAGGGAAAATGGTGTACTTATTTTCTAATTAATTTATATGTTTTATTAAAATTAATATTTTATTCAAAAACATCTCTCATATATCTAAACAAATACTATTTTAATACAATTTCAGATTCTCTATTATGAATATTATAGGTTTTACTTGTAAATCATTCCATATTGTTTTGCCTATTTTTAATTCATAATAGATAAATATTCAATTTCCTCAAACATTTTTCATATTCTGGTTGATATAAAGAAAAAAAATAGTTTTTTTTCAAAAATATTGTACAAATTCTATGAGTTTAGCATTTTACTATTTTTACTATATTTAGATCTACATGCCATACATCATACTTTTCTTTCCCTATTTTTTTGGGTTCACAAGATTTATTGTTTTTAACTTAAAAAAACTATTTAAAATTACAAAAATTCTCATCTAAACACTTTATTTTACTTTCTCTTCATTTGGCACCTTGTGGTGACCCTGACCTTTGGTTTGCAAACATTTAATTGACCTAAAGTTTCTGATTTACTATTTTTTTTTGAATTCTGATTATTGATTTCAAAGTATCTAAAATTTAAAAATCAGATTTTATTTTCCTAAAATTATGATATATATGGATAAATCTATTTATCACTTTTCTTTCCAATATCACATTATAGTCATTTCCTTTTGTGTTTTCTACATTGTTAGCAATTTCAAAACAACTAAATCAGAGAATTATTGAAAATACGATAAACCTCAAACTTATCTTTACAAATATTATTGTAATAATATTGAGCCTTGTCCTCCTAACCCCAAGAAGGTTGATAACTATCATCCCTATAACAAGGTTCATTTTATCATTCCTTCAAAGGGTAAGGTAGATAGCCTATCTATGCATATTCAATCTGAGGTACCTAGGGACTATATTTGTGAATGTATAAAATATCAAGTCATATTTATGATAAAGTTAATTTAAAACTTACAAAATAATTTCAGTTCCAAGATCACACCATTGTAAAATCCTATTACATACCTACATAACCAAATCCATGTTAGTGTTAATCATGTGTTTGCATCCTCATCTACCAATGTTGTGATAAACAAGGTTTATTATCTAAAGGAAAAAATATAAAATTAAGCATATAAAATAGCTTATTAAAATATTATACTGAAGGTTACTAATATATTAAGTGAAATCCTATGAGAAATACCTCACAAAAATGCAATCAAATTACCTCCTTCACATCCTATAAGAAGATACAAATACTATTGTGAATATCATAAAATGAATGGGCATCATACATATTGTTATATTATATTAAAGATTAAAATAAAAATCCTCAAAGATAGTGGGGATATTATCATTGATACATTATTTAATAAAACCACTCACATTATAAGTACCTATCCTAAAGCACAAGTATTAAAATATCAAATGTGGTTACCAAATAAAAATTTGGAGTAAAAATAGTTGTAAATGTCAAAATTGGAGAAAGAAAATATTCAAAAAATGAAATCAAACCAAGAAATTGATATAAATTTACCCCTCAATAATTATGACTAGTGTCCAAAAAAACATAGTTTTAGAAAGTTGTATTTGGAACACTTTGGTATAATTGATAAACGGTTGGCAAAGCATTCCTAGGGAATCATTCTTCCCATTTCAAAATTTGATCATAATGACCATCAAGGCTTGACCTATATTCGTGACACTAATGAAAATCATTCAAAAATGCATATCCATTTTGTAAATGTAAAAGAATAAGAACCTATAAATGAAAACAAGTCCAACGA
>JARHVA010004675.1:932500-940000 GCA_037957365.1 Torreya grandis
CAAACAACCTATGTGCATAATATGAACACACAAAAAAAAATGGGATAGAAAACCATAAGGATCTATGTGGCCATCTATAGATCCAATCACTATTCTACACTGAGCACTAGCATCCAACTCAAACACCATCATCGATGCAACTATCCAAATCTAAGGCAATCATCTGAGGCCACAAAGTGAAACATTCCAAAATCTAACAATTGATTTACAATATTGATCTAGTCCACTTTCAGCCTATTTTAGCCTAAATCTACATGTGCATAATAAACTAGATAAGTACTATTATTTTTAATTTATTTCAATATCAATTAATAATTTTAGTATACCTTAGTATTTTAACTTAATGTTTTTTCTTATATGATTTTACAAATTAATTGGCAGGATATAGATATTTTAATCACCTTTTTACGTTATTATTTTATATATTATTTACCCAATATAACACATTTAAATTTAGGTATAAATAGTATTGTGCATTGACTGATATGTCATTATTTTTATCTATTTGTATAGTAGGTGAAGATATGTATTATTTTTTATGAATTTTATCTAGATATGAAGCTTGTTTAGAAAAGGATGTGATCCTACCTTCATGATAAAATGATATGAACAATTTTTTTTATCAATCATTTCTCCTACTAAATGTAACCATGACTTTACAGAAAACAAATTATTCACTTGTATTATAAATAATATGAAAAGTAAGAGAACATTCATTTCAAGCAAACGAAAATCTTAAATGAGTTGATCCCAAACATGTTGTACTTGCATTAGTTTGATCTAGTTGTTGATGCTTATTTGTAAAGGAGCTAATAAATGAAGTAAAAAATAGTATTTTAATAGTCCATAATGTTGGGTCATTTACGATCCATGGTTATGTTTATTTACTTTATGTTTTTTTAGTATAATATAATTTTAGTAATAAATGTTAGTTGGTTCATGGGATATTTAGTTGGGTCTTGTAGTGGAACCACCTACAAAAGCATTATAATTTTTTACCTTCTTTGTAAATAATTAAGCCAAAATAATACAAATTTATATATTTTGTAAAATAATTTGTTCAAGATGTAAATTACACTTGATCCTTGGGCCAACAGTGCTATCAAATCCATGTTTTGAAGGATTTGGAAGCAATATGATGTTTTTTGTGAAATTGTATTCCCTATGAAGAAAGTGATGTCTTTTTTGATTGCATATGCCATAAAATTAGACTTATACAGCCATTTTTATGTAAAGAGGTAATTGTAAACCATTTCTACATATTTCTATGTATTTTATGGGAATTTTATCCTTTTTATTTTCTTGTAAAACTTATTATTGCTTGAAAACAAGTTTACAATGAAATCAAGTTAGTCCAAAAACCCTAGTTTATGCATGGTATGGCCTAATAAAATTATCTAGGAGATCCCATGGCATTTTGATGAGGTTTTGAAGCTTTTACATGCCATAAATCTCCTCAAACATGACCTAAGTGCCATTTAAAATCCATATTTGAAGTGTACAACATAAAAATGCATCTATATATTCTCCTTAACGTATAATGACATCCACCTGGTGGAAAAATCTGATTTTTATATTCTTTTTTTTCTAGAAAGCATAAAACTACAAATAATTATGGTTGAATGACCTTAGTCACTCCTTGTGTAGTTTTACATATTTTAGGGGGATTTTAATGTGTTGTAGATGCAACTGTATAGTTCAGATATGTATTAATAGCATCCCATGTATTCAAAGTTAGATTTTTGTATGTTTTATTTGATACTGGAAATCTTAAATCTTATGAAAACCTTTCAATCAATCTTGTATGATATTCTATAAAATTTACAATAGTTTGAAGTGGTTGTTGTTTACCAAATTTAACTTTTTGGTCAAGTTTGGGAATCCATAGGAAAATTATTTTATTTAAAACATTTTAATGGGTCCTAATATATTTTAATAGGAAGTATTACTTGTTATATGATGTCATTTGAGGTCATCTTGGCTTTAGTCTTAGTCACATTAATAAATTTGTCCATTTTAGGTCATTTTACATACTTGTAGTGGTCATTAATGTAAATGGAATGTTTTCCAAGGTGCCTAGGTGTATTAATATTTATTTAAAAAATCCAAGAAGTTATTATGGGTTTCAGATATGTTAGTCACATCAGAAGGTTTCAGGTTCCCTAACTAAAATTGCAAAAATTAGTTAAAAATGAGATAAAATGGCACTTGTACAAATTTTTGGGAAGCGTGCCACATGGGGAAGATCATGCGGGTATAAAAATATTTATAAAACTCATATTTATTCTTTTTTTAATCTGAAACAATCATTTTTATGCCAAAAATATTATGCACATTTCTTGCTTTTCTAGACAAACTGAAGTGACCCTCAGGTTTTTGCTTAGTATGGAAAGTAAAATCATTTTTAGGAAAAAATATTTTGTAAGATGATATTAAAATCGTTTACCTTCATTTTAATATATTTATTTTGAATATTGGTAAACTATGCTTTATTTACCCTTGCTAACAAGTTAACTATGTCTTTTTACTAGCTGTTTACTACACCCTATAGGTTTTACTCCATTTATTTGAAATACGAATGAACTAGTTGGTGTTTTTGGCTCTAGAGGAAGTTCGGTTCCTTCTCATATGGTATCAATTATTTATTTAATGATTCATTATGTTTGGATGAGAAAAATTGGTCTATGATGCAAGAATGTGTCACCATTTGTAGTTTTAGTTGGAGTGCTTTCGTTTGCTTAGTGTATCTCTCTTGTATGTATCTATTTCAAATTTAAAATAGTATTATATAAGCCCTTTGGTCATTTTACCATATCATTTCATGTTTGAACTTCACTATGTCACCTCTTGGATTGCTTACTAGCTTATTTCCCTCCATGATCATCTCCTTGCATAATTTAAGTTGAAACCTCATGTATAAACTTTATCATCTTGAATATTAAGTTATAATATAGTTTTAATATCTTATAGAATACTTTATAAGTTAAATTAAGATCCTTATATATGCTAAATGAGGTGTAGTTTTGACCACATGCTCATTTGTCATGCCAAACAACTACTTGATAAATCTGTCTGTCCTTTTTCACATGTTGGTAAATGATATTTATGTGGTAATAGTTTTTTTCAATTTATTTCCAATTTTTAAAATTATGGTGATAATATTATTTAGGATTGAAAATGGCATTTGGCTAGCCTTGAGCTAGTGCATCATGTTTTGCCACATTCCATTGCTCTGCTTGCATATTCTACACAAAAAATTCATTTATAGGCCCTTGATGAAATCATACTTGTGTAAGTGGAGATGGAAATGTGTCTAAACCTCTTGTTTTTGATTTAAGTGCATTTTTAGGTTCATAAAAGGCATATGGGTTTCTCTTACTCTCATGGTTTATAGTGGTACACACCCAATCCACTATTTTGCTTCTCAAAACAACTTTCTATAGGTGGTTGAGCATGGGTTGGGGTGTTGTAAGAAGGGTAAAAAAATGTCACACTCCATTTTTATTTACATTATAATAAATCCTTGAAATACCCATATAAATATCCTATAAATAAAAAGGAAAGCATGGAACCAATTTGAGGATCAAAGACTAAGTTTAGAGATGGAATCCCTAAAAGAGAAAAATAGAGCTCCAGGAGGTTTTGGTGGACCTTGTAAAACATTTTTTCAAGGTGTTTTGATACATATAGATGGGTTAACCTTATATACATATCATATTACAAGGGTAAGGTGGTTTTTTAAAGATTTAAAAGTGCCTCAAAATAAACTAAAACCAAGTAGTGAAGTCTATAGGGTTTTTCTCTAAAAGAGACTCCTCTTCAGTAAACTTGGCATACCTTGACTAAGCACCAATATTGAATGAGTATAAAAGATCCAAATACACATAAATCAGTAAAGGATAATCTTGAGAGTTTTGAATATGGTTTATACTTCTTACACACATGCCATGTCCATACACCATCCTAAAAAATACATCTATAGCCAAGGTGGAATTTCAAGCTTGAAAGATGTCCCTTCTTGCATATATGGAGGTTATGTTATGTTCATGGTTTCATAAGATTATTATAAACTTTATAAATGTACCAAGACTTTTTGTGAGCAAAAGTGATTATTTTTCAAACCTAAGACCAACTACAACATGCTTCAAACAAGCAAACATAGTCATAGTCAAGGTAAGTCCTAGCTTAGAAGGGAGCTAGTTCTGAGAGTATGGGATGAAAAGAGTGAAGTTAAATGAATCAAAACTTGTGTGATCAAAGATAATTTTCCAAAAGGATCAGGAACATCTTAAACAAGTGCATATACCCGTGTAATCACCTCTAGGCAGACGCCAATAAGAATTGTCCCAATCATGAGCTAAAATGAGCCATAAATAGCCTAATAACTGTTAGAAGAGTGAGAATGGATCAAAAAAATAGTGTGAAAATAATTAAATTTTAATAATTTTTCAAAACATCCTATTAAAGGATTTCATAAGGAAATATATACCTAAAACTAGCTCTTGGAGGAGGATCATCTCATTCATTAGTCACAAGATAGTTGAGCTACAAGAAGGACTATGGGACTATTAAGTGAGATTACACTATAAGAAAGAATTTTATGACCTTATGAGGTCTTATTATCATATAAAAAAATAATGAACAAGATACTAGGAACCCATGAAACCTACATGAGTAAGAAAATGTAGAGGTGCCTCAGTCTCAATCAACAGGGTATAACTTGGCAAGGGTAAGTGAACCATAGACTATCTAGAAGTGAAAAGTAGATTTAAATTATAATTAGATGATCCAATATTATCCAATAGGATACATAACATTCCAAATTCCTTGATAAAGTGCTGAGATGCCCTTTTCACTTATCAAATGGATTATAGTCCATATAAGCAAGCTAGGAAACCTCTTGGTTCAAATGGTAAGCATAAAAAATCTAAAGCAGGAAGTGTTATATATGGTCATAAAAGCTCCATAAGTATGAAATTAGGGTGATAAATTTTTTTAAGAAACTTAGAGGCATTTTTTTGGCTTGGAATAGTAACTACCAACTGATTTTGGAGAAAAATACAAGAAAATATGGTTTTTTAGCCACTTTTTTAGACAAATTGAGTTAGTTAGGTACCTAAATTGGGGAATATGACCTTTAAATTTGTTATAAATCCTCATTAATACCTTATAAAACTAAAAATAATGTCATTTTTACATGAATATGAGGGATATATCTCTCTATTTTATCTTTGAGATTAGCCACTCATGAAAATTAGAACTTTGACAAAATAGGCAAACAGTGCCAAAAGGAGTAAAGGACCTAAGATGAGGCCTTGGTACCTTAAAGTAAAATTAGGGAATTTTTATGGAATATGGATGGATTATTATGAACACTAACACAATCTCCAAACCCTCGGGGTGACCTAATTGTTCAGGCACAAAGTCTAATTAGGCAAGTCTTGATTAGGCCTAATTGGCAAATGAGAAGAAAAGATAAAAACGAGTGTTTGAGAGGTCAAGTGATAAATTTATGAGTATTAATTAGGTATTAAAATTATTTATAAACCATCCTAAGCATTTTATATCAGCCCAAATGGTCCAAACTAGGAGGTAGTATGCTAAGCCCATTAGGCCATGAGGAGACTTCGAGCCAATTGGGGGTCTACTTTCGTTCCTAGTATTTGATGAGATATCTAGATGATTAAGGAATGTTTATGGAGTGTATTTAGACATGTATGAGATTTTTTTATTCAAATAAACTTTTATGAGGATTGTTTTGGCCTAAAGATAGCTAAGTCATGCAAGAAAGTGGAGAAACAAGATTGATAGGGCAACTTGTGAAGCTCATATCTTTGCAAAGGCTTTGCATGGAATAAAAAGGAGTTATGGGTAGTTGGATAAGGTCCTAAAAAACTAATTTATGGTTTTTTTTGGAAACCTGAATGTTCCATATGTATGAACAATGGTTAAGAACAATAAACTATCTACAACCCTAGTAAAACCCTTAGACGAAATTGATGAGGAAAATAAGCTTGAAAAGCCACCCAAATGGAAGAGTTTAGAAATGAAACCTATTGTATCATGGAGAAGACTCATTCAATATCTCACCCATAATAAGGATCTCTATGGAAATGTATGGATATAATGCAAATTAGTGCTTTTCTCATCATTTTTTTTATGTTTTTCAGGTTCTAAGAGGTTTGAGAATATGCAATCAAGTTCGGGAAAATATTAGGACTTGTTATAACCCCAAAAATTATATTCATTCCTTACAAAATTTTCTAAGTTTCAATCCTTAGAAAATTTTCTAAGTGTTCAAACAATTGTCTTACTTTTAGCTAGTCAAAATTGGCATAATGAACACTAGGGTGAGAAGGGTGAAAAATCTAAGTATGGACCTTTTTAAGGTGTACCTGAGTAGTCTAAGGACATGGATGGACTTCAAAATTACCATTCACTCAATATCATGAATTTTCATGGAAAACTAAAGACATTTTTTAGGCTAAGTATGAGGGGTGATTGAAACAAGGAGTTTTTAGACTCCAGATAATGATTGCTTCATTCCAAGAGTTTCCAAAGGAATATAAATGTAACCAATGCATGGAATTGCATGCCTGAAGGCCTTCCCTCTTATTTCCATCATCATGCCTTTCCTTATTAGTGTTGAGATGTTAAAATAGATCCAAATGATGAAGGTAGTTTTATGAGCCAAGATAATGAATTTTGTGACACTTTTCATAGGTTTCATGGCTTGTATGGGCAATTAGACCTCTTGACATTGCATGGTTTTCCTCGTGCCTCTTTATCATGTAATTTTAAATCCTTTTTGAGATGACACATGTCCAAGTGACCTTTAGACTTCCTTTGCATGGTTCACTAGGTAATTAAACCCTTATCAAAATTAAGAATAGGTGATTAGCTTAATTAAATATCAATTAATATCTTTTAAAGTATACTAATTAAATAATTTAGATTTAAATTATTAAGATAAATATACTAGATTTAATCATATTTTAAATATATAATATTATTATTCCAAAAAATAGTCTAAAAGTAACAATGTGAAGGATAAATAATACTTAACTTATGTAATGATGTGTATGTAGATCTAACAGGCATAAGTGAATAAAAAGATAGTCTTATTATTCAACTCAATTTTTTAGATTATTTAACTCAGATTTCTATTAGCTATGACACTAGCATGAAATTATGGACACTAGCATCAACACTTATGTCTTGATTTTAGTCCTTTAATCGAATTCTAAATATGGATCCTTTTTTTATAATATTCACATGTACTTGTTAGGATTCACTATTTTATTATAGGTTCCCAAAATCATTATTTTATTACAAACCATAGGTCCTATGATTAGGGCATGTCACCTTGAAAAACATGGATTATTGAGATAAAGTGAAGTTGAGCTTAGCTTAAATAATTCTTTGTCAATGAATTCTACCTACATAGCCATATACTCTGATGAAAACCTAATAATAATGTAGTTTCTCCATTTACGTATG
>JARHVA010004675.1:945000-1040000 GCA_037957365.1 Torreya grandis
AAATGACACTAATTTAAAACTCTCCCATTTAGCTAAGGGTTGAAAGCACACGTGCAAATAGATATCACACCTAGGTCAAACTCGATCCACACTAAGTGTCATGATGATGACACTAATTTGAAATTTTTGGATGGTAGACATCATCCCAAAAAACACCATAGTTTTAACATTTAGACAAAACAAAATTAAATTAAATCGGCTCTTCACTCTATAATCTACATTTCACACTACCCGAGAAGGAATAATGACATAGCCATGGGAGGAAATAATGGCAAGTGTGAGCCAATCTCTTGTGCTAAATTCTAAATGAAATAAAAGGTCTAGAGGAAGCTCAAAAAATGGGGTCTTAAAAAATTCATGCTTTACATTGAAGGCCATGATGAAATTCTTGCTAAGTATTTTCCCATGGGGTGGAAATAGATGCAAGTCATGTTCAAGGGTAGCAAATTCAACATCATTGAGGAAATGGTTAGGGTAGTCATAAGTATGTCCTATGAGGGCACTAAATCCTTCAAGAATAAAAGGAAATAAAAAGAGATGATTCAAAATTTATTTGAAATGGACCCAGCCTTCCAAACTAATAAGAAGGGTTACCCCAAAGCCAATATTATAAGGTGTTGGTTGGACATCTGTCTCCAAGTAATGAAATATTTAAATTTAGAGGGAAAATTTATTCACATATTTTTCCATCACTTCCTATTATTAAACCACTTTAAGGGACACTGTATTAGCCTTCCTTACTTCCTGCTCATGTCCCTTCAATTCTATGTCTTGACTTTTCAATAGAAACACTCCTTTAACTAGATACACTAGTGGTTAATATTCCTCCTCACTAAAAAATGGAAACCATTGAGGGGCATTGAAATCACTACAATAAAAATCACTGAGGAAAAAAGTTTAGGGGATGCCTAAAAGAACTCTATTGAAGACTACGAGGAAGATCTTGATCCATAAACATCACTGATAAACTCAAAGTGAACTTTTAAAAGTATGGATTCTAAATTTCTCAACTAATAAGATGTTGGAATGATTAAAAACTGATGAAAAATATGATTCAAATCAAGTTTTAAAACTGAAATAAAGTGAATTGAAATATCACTTCAGTTATCCATTGAAAACATCAGATTTATCAAAATTCTCAAATTTATCCAATTTCCCATAAATGATCAATTTATTAACTCTTGGATTCTTATTAAAAATCTGAATATTAACTAAAATTGAAATGTAAAAATAAATCCAAAGATCGAAACATAGAAATTGTTTACGGGGTTCAAAATTCCTACGTTCTCGGGTTCGTATCGAACCGATCCATTAATTGTTGCTAAAATTTTAAAGATAAAATAATAATTAAAAAAAACAAAATATCATATCTCTCTAAAATAATAGTGATCAGACCTTCGAAAGACCTTGGCTGACTCAGCACATCCTTCACCTTCCTGAATCACAAGCAAAGGCTTCTCCAAATCAAAATTGGTAACTTATATAGCTCAAAATGGCATCACAAATTCTCCAAAATGGGAAAATGAATATACTACATAGAGTTTATTAGAATTATAAACAACTTTTTAGTTTACTCTGAGCTCTGGTTCAGCCTCGAAGGGCTCCAAAATGACCAAATAAAAAAAATTGGTCTATATTTTCCAATACACAGTTGGCTTCCTGTGTCTATTCAAGTGGATTTTCATTCCTTTTATAACACTTAGACCTCCATAGCTGAAGTGGTCAAGGCCTATCTCTTTTGGGCAGCAGGTCAAGGGTTCAAAACCACCGGCCCTTTCTTTTAGGTGCTTTACATGCATTTGAAATCTTCTCCTCCTTGTTTGGCACGCTTTGACTTATTCTTTTGTCCCACATGGGCTGCATGGAGGTTAGGTGCATTATTTAAGATGATTAAGCACCTAATAGAATGTGTCAACACCCCTTTTCATGGGCTTAAGGTGCCTAGCTGGGCATGCACATTGGACTTGGTCTTTCCTACAAACTGTTCTCCATTGGGTTTGCCACCTTGCTTGGTCAAAGAGCTTATCTCACACTGCCACGTGGCATGTTGGTGATGTGACATGTCATCAAATCAATTTTTTAAAAAAACCTTAGCATTTACCAAGTGTCAACCTTCGATAGGTCTAAATGTTGAAACCACCTCGAAACACGTGCCAAATGTCACAAGTGCCATTTTTTGACCAATCTTCAAATGGCCATAACAGGAGCTCTTGAACTTGGATTTACATTATAAAAAATGTTTTGAAAAGCTCTCAACGAGATCTACAGTATACCACCATTGAAAATCTTACTTGAAACTATTATCAGAACCAAATTTTGAGCTTTGAATTAGCTTGTCTATTCTCACATTTTTGGGATGTGGCAGATGGATCTCGAGCTATGTGGCTCAGTAAAGTGGCTTGTTTCTCCCATGTGGCCGGGGCATGATATTACCAAACAATTATCCCTATTCATGTGGTAAATCTATAGACTCGTGATTGCAAATATACAGACTCCCAATTTCTGATCACACCTCCCCAATGGAAGGCTTTTGGTCTCCAAAAGTCCAATATCCCTTGAAACTGCAAACTGGTCTACTGCATCCATGAAAATAGAACCCAATCATATCAAGAGGTATAAACAATTGCATTAAAAATGATTCACAATCAAACTACAAAAATGTCTAATCTAAGGGCATGATTAAGTGAATCTGTAACTGCCAAAGTGATTACAACATACCAAAATTTCCTGCCCAAATGTCACATCCTGTAAAGTAGTGAATTGCCAAAAATTAAAACAAATCCCAATGTAACTACAAGACAAGTTTATAATGCCGACAACATATAATAAATGTTGTGGACATGTTGCAATACAATGCCCTAGTATGGTACTTATATGCTAAGCAAATGCAAACAACCAAAAGTGTATGCTGCCTAACATCTAAAATGCCCATAGGGTCTTAACAATGCATCTATACATCCATGTGCCAAAAATAGATACATTCAAAATAGTAGTCAAATAAGTGTTGTAAGGAATTAAATCAACCTACAACATGCATTCTACTATTATCTCTAACTGATCAAATGAGTTCAAGTCCTCTAGACAACTCACACAACATAAATAGGAGATTCAAAAATTAGAGTTATCAAAAAGTGAGAATTGAAAAACTTCATATGGTAAACCTATCTTGAAGTGTTCCCACCAAATCTAATCTACATCTATCAAAGCTTGTTCATTCCCTTAGGTGAATTCTTAACCATACTTTGCAAAAAGAATGTAGTGATAATCCACTTAACCAATTCTTTCTTCCTGGTGAAATTGATTATCTATGTGGATTCATTATCAATTGCATTATTTACCAATTTGGGATTTTCCATATGAAATTGAAAAGATTGTTGAATTAACCTCTTAAATGGATTTTCACTTGTAGGTTTTACCTTATCTTGGGTTGTATTGTCAACTACATTATGGATTGAATTAGCTTCATTAACCTTAGTGAGAGGTTTTTAAATCATCTTAGTTTTAACAATACTTGAATGTGAAGATGAATGAAGCTTAAAACATATATCAATCCTATGTCCACTCACTTTACAATGAGTGCAAACATCCTTCTTAGGTGAGGGTCCCTTTTTTCCAATTCCCAAATTAACATGAGAATGGTCTTTCAAGCATGAAATTTGCTTAAACAAAGCATTTCGTTTCCAACAAGTCTTAGCACTATGGTTATTCATCCCACAAAAAGTGCATGAAAATGATTGCATTATCTTCTATACATTATATCCAAACTTCTTAAAAGTATCAATTAGATCAAAAGATTTAGTGTAAGAATCAGGAGGTGGATTCTCAATACCTCTTTTACCTTTACACTTTTGAACTAGTGGCCTAGAACCTTCACTATTAGAAGCTCATCTTCCTTTAACCATGGAAGAAACTTCTCCATCATCCACCTGCACACTAGTATAACCCAAACCTGCATGAATAGGTCTATGCTCAACCTGAATTCAGTTAGATATATCTTGGCTATCTCTACCAAGTCCTCCTCCATTATAACCCATTTTTAAACAACAATTTAGATCCTATGCCCTTAGTGTATCTTTCAAAATCACTAAAAACAATACTACTAGAATCTAAATCTGAAATGGTAGAAGAAGATGAAGATTCCTATGCTGAAAAACTTAAAGTGCACTTAGTCATAGTTTCTGCATTTGAAGTTGAAGGCTTTACCTTTTCACACTCACCACATTGCAATCTAATCAAGAGCTCATCCTTGGATTCAAGCTCTAATTTTAACTTTGCCACTTGCAATTCAAGTGCAAATTTCAGGCATCTCAAGATTGTATTTTCATCTTTGATGACCTCATTCTATGATAACTTGCCCATGGTTTCCTACAAACACCTGATTCCAGACTGTACACTACAATATAATCAATCTGCAAACCAATAATTCAACTATTCTTGAAGCAACTGTCAATACACAACGAGAAGCAAACCTACATTCTAACTGCTCTGATACCAACTTGATCCATAAACATCACTGATAAACTCAAAGTGAAATTTTAAAAGTATAGATTTTGAATTTCTCAACTTATGAGATGTTGGAATGATTAAAAACTGATGAAAAATCTGATTCAAATCAAGTTTCAAAACTAAAATAAAGTGAATTGAAAGATCACTTCAGTTATCCATTGAAAACGTCAAATTTATCAAAATTCTCATTTTTATCCAATTTCTCATAAATGATCAATTTATTAACTCTTGCATTCTGATTAAAATTTTGAATATTAACTAAAACTAAAATACAAAAATAAATCCAAAGATCAAAACACAGAAATTGTTTATGGGGTTCGGAATTCCTATGTCCCCAGGTTCGTATCAAATCAATCCATTAATTGTTGCTAATATTTGCAAGATAAAATAGTACTTACAAACAAAAAAATATCATATCTCTTTGCAATAATAGTGATCAGACCTTTGAAAGACCTTGGCTGACTCGGCACGTCCTTCACCTTCCTGAATCACAAGCAAAGGCTTCTCCAAATTGAAATTGGTAACTTATATAGCTCAAAATGGCATCACCAATTCTCCAAAATGGGAAAATGAATATACAACATAGAGTGTATCATAATTATAAACAACTTTTTAGTTTACTTCTAGCTCTGGTTTGGCCTCTAAGGGCTCCAAAATGACCAAATACCAAAAACTGGTCTACATTTTCAAATACACAGTCGACTTCATGTATCTATTTAAGTGGATTTTCATCTCTTTCATAACACTTTGACCTCCGTAGCTAAAGTGGTCAAGGCCTATCCCTTTTGGGTGGCAAGTTAAGGGTTTAAAACTATCGGCCCTTTCTTTTAGTCGCTTTGCATGCATTTGAAATCTTCTCCTCCTTGTTTGGCGCACTTTGACTTAGTCTTTTGTCCCACATGGCCTATGTAGAGGTTAGTTACATTCTTTAAGATGCTTAAGTGCCTCATTTAATGTGTCAACACCCCTTTTCATGGGCTTAAGGTGCCTAGTTGGGCATGCACATTGGACTTGGTCTTTCCTACAACTGTTCTCCCTTCGGTTTGCCACCTTGCTCGCCACCTTGCTTGGTCAAAGAGCTTATCTCACGCTGCCACATGGCATGTTGATGACGTGACATGTCATCAAACCAATTTATTTACAAACCTTATCATTTGCCAAGTGTCGACCTCTGATAGGTCCAAATGTCGAAACCACCTCGAAACACGTGTCAAATGTTGCAAGTGCCATTTTTTGACCAATCTTCAAATGGCCATAATAGGAGCTCCCAAAATCAGATTTACATTCCAAAAAATGTGTCAAAAATCTCTCAATGAGATCTATAGTGTGCCACCACTGAAACTCTAACTTCAATCCATTATCAAAACCAAATTTTGAGCTTTGACTTGGCATGTCTATTCTCACATTTTTGGGACGTGGTAGATGGATCTTGAGCTATGTGGCTCGGTAAAGTGGTTAGTTTCTCCCATGTGGCTAGGGAATGATATTACCAAACAATAATCCCTCTTCATGTGGGAAGTCTATGGACTCATGATTGCACATCTATGGACTCATGATTGTAAATCTACATACTCATGATTGCAAATCTATGGAATCCCAATTTTTGATCAGATCTATATTAACGTTCTCACTACCTTGTCTCCCCACCCCTTCCCTAAGCTATTGACAAGAAGGGAAAGTGAAAGAACCAAGACTTTCCCTCCCAAGTGGAGGAAAATAATAATAAGTTTAGCATAAATTTAGATTTCCCCTTAGGGTATAAAAACCCCTATCTTTGAAATTTATGAGATCAAGGTGATAAAAGTTAGGAGGTATGGAGATGAAAAAAATTTCGTAAACCTACTCAAAGGAATCAGACATAAGCTATTGGACTTCCATGATAATATATAGAGTATGGGACACTGATTAGTACCTCTAATATAATATTGTAATACATTTAAATGAGAGTAAGATATGCCAAGGTATGTTTGGGGAAATCCTAAGATGAGTGAAGGCAACATGCATAGTACAGAGGACACACCCAATTTAGGATGTAAGGAAATCATAACTATCACAATAGTGAATTCACATGTAAGCATAAAAAATAAAGAGAATGTGACTAAAGAAGGATAAGCACACTACTAAATAGAAAATAATAATGGCAGAAGGATCCATCATCTAGACCAGAGGAAAATCTAGTAGTATCAAATAGAAAGATAGAAATAACAAGAAGGATTTAGTGCTTACTAGAAAAAAATATGGATCTATCATTTCCTTGAAATAAATAAAGTATGTGTCCTATTTTTTTAGGTCATGTTTTTTCTTTCTAGTCATTTTTTTCTAAAAGTTTAAGGAAGTCTAGTGGTCAGTTGGCCTTCTTGGCATGGCTCTATTTTCTTCCTTTTTTATTGACTTTAATTCTTGTTTAAAGTCATGGTTTCAGAGCCATTTAAAACCTAACATTCACCTTATCAGATAAAAATAATAATACCATTATCAATATAGGATATTATCTATAAAATAATGATTCAATTCTTTTTAACCTTGGATTAATCCAACACTAAATTATTTTCTCTTGTCACCATGTATAAATATTAACACAAAAGGTTGTTTATGTCAAATTTGGTTGAACTTTGTTATTTTCCTATTTAAAAATATTTCATCTTTATATCTATTTAGTTTTATTTGATTTTTCTTATTTTATAAACTATGTTCGAACAATTTTTAAAACTACATAACTATGGATGTGAAGGACTATGTAGTTTTATTTTTATGATATTATGGCATGAGGGGTTTTAATCCAACACTCATAGCCATAGTATAGAGCTATCATAGACTTTAGTTTTCATGTGCTTCATGGTATTTTAAAAAATTACAGGATATTATTTTTACACCAATAGAAAGCCTTTTTTATCCATCTAATTTGTGGTTCACATAAGAGAAGCATATTTCCAAGGGATTTTATTCTCAACTTAACCTAAAAAATATGGTTAATGGGTTACATGAATGACTCTACATCTATATTTAGTGATATGGAACATTGGGTTAACACTAATAAACTAAAAATAAATTATATATGAGAGCCTAAAAATATTTCAATCCCTTTCCTAGATTACCCATTATACATTTATTTTTATTGTATTTTATGCTTAATCATTAGTTCCTTTATGCATTCTAGATTAATTTTTATTTTATAACATTTCCTTTATTTCACTCATTGTATTTAAATTCAGTTTATATCCCATTGTTAGTCACATTAGATATTCTAGTATTATTCATCCTATAAATTAATTAGTTTTTACTCATGTTGTACATTTTATTTATAAAAAACATGAATGGATAAAAAACCCAAATCGAAAAATATTGATGATAATGATTTTGATCTTTAAGTAACATATAATATTGAACGTGACTATGGTGACCCTTTGGAACATCTGGTTACTCATTTGGATTTTCCCATAGACACACCTGTTGATTCCTATTTCAAAATCCACTAGAAACTTCTTCAATTACTTCTTTTGATTTACCTTTGATCATACCTTAAGATTCCTCTTTAGTTTCTTTTGTAGATTCCTATTTGGATGTATCTTTTCTCACACCCATAGATTACTCTTTAGATTCTATCATATATTTCTCTCCAGATTCCCCTTTGCTCACAAATATATACTCCTCATTTGATATTGATTTATATTGTTTGGTTTCACCTCTTGACTCTCCTTTAGTTTCCTCTCTAGATTCCTCTTTATATCCTTCCCTAAATTCTTCTTGGATGTGAACCCTATTTTCCTTTTTTTAATCAGATCTATTCTATCCCATTTAGTTTACAATGTGTACATAACTTTACATGGCACCTAGGATACACTCCCTCCTGCTTTCCTTAGCACATATCAAGCTCCAATTGAAATTAATATGCTTATTTAATCATAATTTCTTATGTTTTTCCATTGTGAAGCCCTTCAAGATAAAATCATCACTATGATAAATTTAATATAATAATTTCAAAAAAAAATCATTATTTCAGTGTAATTATCATATTATGGGAAAATACAATAATTTAAAAGCATGCAAGTGTCAATAATTTATATACATCTCCTATCTATGTCATACATACAAATATGTCATCTCAACTAAATGTTCAAAACAAACATACATCTATAGAAAGTGATCCTAAAAGGGTGTCAATAAATAATAAGAGTTAAAATGAGATTATAATATAATTTATTAAAAGTAAATTTATTACAATACCTTTTGTACCTCATATAATAATATCGCAATACTATTTTACATATGATAGAATGCATGGACATCATACATATAGTTTTTAGATTTGAAGAAGAAAATATAAATTTTGATTAATAGGGATGATCATATAACATATAAATCAATTTATTAAACCACTCATATTATTATTGCATATCCTAAATCACAAGTCCAAGTAAAATAAGTGGAAACATTGGGGCTACTGCAAATTAATTAAAAAAAAAGTATGGATACATAAGGATAATTCAAAGCAAAAACAATTAGAGAAAAAACATTTTCAAAAGGAAAAATCATAGAAAGTAAGATAATAAAATGAATAATATGACAAAGGCAAGTTATTAAAATAATAAATTGATAAGAAACAATTTCATAAAGCAAAATAATAGAAAGAATGTTTATAAGAAAGATAAATATCAATTACCTAAATTGTAGTTGCAAGACCAGATTAAATATAAGAAACAAAAACCCTTTATGAAATTTCTCTCATATATGTAAATCAAAAATATAGTCACAATACTACAAATGTAATGATTTTATCTCCAAATAAAGAAGTCAAAGAAAAAATTAATTGTCTTTTTAATACTCAAGTAAGGTTACATGATTGTTCTCTAGTTCATACTAAGATGCAATATTTTAAATGATGAAAATAATTCCAAGAAAATAGATACAATATATTGTGTAGTTGTTCTTTCTACTCTAAATAAGAACCTAATTACTTCCCTCTACGCTATGATGATAGTTACATTAATTATTATGATATTAATTTTTCACAAGATTAGTACAATTATAATGATTTAGAATCATAAACAATTGGCACTTCTTATTCATATGAATTCTCTCATTCACAACATGTATTTGAGACTATTTATGCTCTTCCTCCTCGATATTCATATAGACATACACTTGATGAGATACTTTGCATATAGTATACCTTACTCTTACATAGCTTATTTGCTCTTTACTTTAAGCTTATTCTTCTACACTTTATCCAAAAAGAATTCTATCCCTTGGCTATATATTTGATTTTGGGGAACTTGCTCCCTTGTCTTGTTCAACCTAATTCAAACAATCCAAAATAATTATATTACTAACCTTTCAATGGAATTTTTTTAATGAAAACTTATTTCCATATTATTTCACATCTATAAATGCTAGAATTCTCACTTATACTTTCATGATCACATTTATCTACCTTTACATGTGTCTACATAGACATTATTACATCTATGCTATATTAAATGCACATGTTTGAGACATAGTACCTACCTTCCTTCTTTTTATCCTATGATTTTACACTTTGTTTAGGGTTGTTTATATTTTCCACTCATATTTTCAAATCTTGCTTCTTACCTCATTTTTAAGATATTTAAATTTCACTTATGTAAATTTTAAATTTAAAATATGGTTTAAAAAAAAACATTAATCTGTTATCAAATAATTATATAAAAATCTAAATATTAGAAAAAATATATAAAAACCAAGACCTATAAGCATACTTTCATGTTGATTGATTACACCTTTGCATATGTCATTTATATTTATGTTCAATATATAACATATTTCATCCCATTTTCAATACATAATTTTTATCACAAGTTATTTGAGTGTGCAAAATTACATAACTATATAGAACCAAATAATAAGCATACTAATCGAAAGTGTTGATAAAATAATCTTGCATATAGTCAACGAGAATAGAGTCATACAAGTTATAAAATAGCACATTTTATGCCTATCCTATAATTTAAACCTATTCTTATGCATTTTAAATCTATGATTATAGCTATAACATAAACATATATCCTTTTGAACATATTTTGATCATAATACATAATAAATAATTAGACATAACTTATATTTTAAGAATAAGGCATACTTTTACATGTTTTTGGTGCTAAGACAACCTTTTATCAAATAACCTTGCTTATATTGGGACAACTCATTATTTTTTATGAACACCCATATTTGTTTTATTTATCTAGAATGAATTCTCCAATTGTAACTATAATGAAAACACATGTCTCTTTTTCACTCATATTTTACATGTATCATGATGAATATGTTACTTGTTAACATGAACATAGACACATATGATCAAAATGTGCCAATTTTATCATCTCTATGCATATTTCATATGCTTGATTTGTTACAATCACATGCTTCAAATTTCTTGGTTATTATATGTGGTTATTGACCTTTATATATGTGCAACATACACACTTTTTATTCAATTGCTTCTATGCCATGTGTATGTTTCCCTTCACCTTCTATATTTATCTAACATTTACATGTCCCTTTTGTTTAATATTTGGGCCTTATGTGTCACATTTATATAATATTTATAAATTCATATGGAATTTTTCATGTCCCTTATATGTGGCATTTATGCTTTATTGTGTGACATTTTATGACTTTGATTGCATTATAATTATTGGATATTATGATATCTTGATTCAGACCTTACAATAATACATATTTAATAAATATATCTATTGTTGCATTATACATATCATGTGCATGTTACTTATGTGATTCAAATGCTTCATTTATTTAATACTATGTTTATTTTACATATACAACACTTACAAGTTATTTACACGTTTCATACAATAATTCAATGATATATTAAACTACAATTATCCAATGCAATCTCCAAACTTTTAATATTTTTCATTGTTAAATCTCTACGATTCCAACACAAATAAAATATTCAAATGTTATTACATGATTACATATTTCATAAGATGTTCTCACTTGTTATTTTGTGATAATTTATTTTACTAAAATATACCTCATCTCAAAATCGGGGAATCATAATTGTCTTTTTTCCAAGCTCTTGTGAGGAATACATTTCATATTTAATAGGTTTATAATATGGAAAAGTAAAAAATATGATTATGGGGCCATTCAACTTGCTTATGCAGTCCACTCTTAGAGCTACTTGAGCAAAGATACACTTGTGTAAAGAAAATTAAAATATTTCATATAGTTTTAAAAATTCAAAATTATCTCTCTATATGGTACATGAGGCATTATATGCATTCATGTGCAAGCTACTACTTTGAATACTTTAGATTTCTCTTTTTTAAGTTTAAAAGTTTCAAGAATTAATTGTTAGAATATAAATCTATATGTAATGGTATGATTATTCTTTTACAAGTATAAATTTCATCTTACTAATTCTCCACATTTTCTTTTACTTTATCAATCCATGTAATAGTTCCCACCTCTTATTTTTAGTTGATCAAGTGAACCATGCTTGAGCTTAGTGATAGTCCACGTCTTGGTTGCACTTTATTGAATATATTTGTTGGTTCCCATCTCTTCAAGAATTATAGAGTGATCTATGAGGTTTGGGTCATATATTATATCCAACTCAATCATTTCCATTTATTATTCAAATTTAAACTTGATCATTCTTAATTCACCACATGTTCTATAATTCTCCATGTGCCTCAATAAGTGGCATGCACATCTCCATCAGAAAGACAAAGTGTGTAAACACATTTAGGGTTTACTATTACTTACTATAGTAATTTTATGCATACATATAATAAAGGTGGAGGTGGGTGTGATGTAGATTATGAAATTTAACTAATAAGTTCTTGACAATGTTTTTTCTCAACACTATTACTTTACTTGGCCAATTCACCATTCCAATGACTTGTAATCTCTAAGAAATACTTCAATGTATTTCAATTACTCAAAACATCTTCTATACTTCCTAATTTTATCCATATTATTCCTTATATAACATGTAATTTATTTTAATTTTATTTTATAATCTTATGTTGTTTTTGGATAAGTGTACACTAGGTAGATAGGGACACACTACACCCCTGCCAAGTAGTGTAGACTAGTCTAACAAACTCTAATAATCATAATTTTCAAACAAAAGTGTTTCCTAATGGATCTACTACACATTTTAATATGTTGGTTATCATAAATATTTGAAATATATCTCTATAAAGTGAAATTAATGGTCACACTTGAACTAACCTATCTTTCACTTATAAAATCATCACTGTTATGTTATAAAAAGTATATATCTTCTGAGTAAAACATTATATTACAACTATGTTCCACGTTTACAGTCTATGTCCAAGTCTAAAGTTTCTTTATTACAAGTTGAGGGAATCCTTTTATCAACCATATTCAACAAATTTATTAGTTATATTCATATGATCTTCCTTAAAGATAAAACTATATTTTATTGAGTTCCATGTGATTATGTAGGCATAACTTAGCTAATATAATGTGTTTAGAGGATAGCTTAGCTATTCCCACATTCCACATTTTTCCCCCTATTTAGAATTGGTCTTCTTTATGTGATTTCTCAAGACTAGGTTTCTATATTTACATATCATTTTCACATCAAATCAGGATCTACATATAAACAAATAGAATTCATCCAAAGGAGATCAAACATATATTTTTAGATCCAACACATAGTTTGATAGGATAAATTTGAAGTAGAGGATATAATGCAATGCAATGCAATCCTATCTGCCTCCAATAGATTTATCCAAATAGACAACAAGCCATTTTTTTATGCATCTATATTTGCACATTTTATAATATAATCACAATTTAAAAAAAAAATCTATATAGTCATAAATAAATCAATTGCAAGGACAATTCTATAATCCTATCCCTAATTTATTATTTTATCAATTTACAATTTTTTTAAAATATATAGATCTTTATATTTACTCTATTCTATCTTATATAACATTGTATATAAGAGTTTAATACTTTACATATTCCATTAAAGTAAATTATAATTATTAAATAATTCTAGTTTAGACACTATGTGCAATCTTGTTTATAGCATCTGTATGGTGTATAAACTTCTATAACCTATATATGTTGTTAAATTTGTATATTTGACATGATATTTTTGTGTCAAACTCTAATTTACATTTTACCATTAAATTTATATTTTAAATCCTAAAATTTAACACATGACAACATATCAGTCAAGATAAATATGTAAAATATGCACATCCTTATTTTGTGTTTAGAAATTAATTATTATTTTGTAATTGACATCATATATCTAACTATAATTCTTCAACACTTTGCACAATCCATTAATTTCATTGGATAATTCAAATTATGAAGGCCATGTCATCATTTATTGAGAGTGTGTAAGTGTCATCAAATGATCTAAAGAAGTAAGACTTGTTAATGCATCTCACATTTTTCACCATGTTGCATACTAACAATTTTAAAGATAAGAAATCAATTTGAGTGTAACTTGTTTGAAAAAATTATTATATAATTTAAAGCCTAAAATAATAGTATAAATTGAACAAATACAATTTTCAAGTGAAAACGATAGAGAGTAAATTGTAACCATTGTTATCTACATTACCTTAACTAAATAGTTTCATGTATTCCAATAAGTACTATAATTAATAACTCTAACATTATAATTTTAATAATAAACTTTATTAAATGAGAATTTTCATACACAAACTTCAAAATTACTTGAAGGACATGTACATTGTTAGAACCAAATACAATTAATAGAGATAAAGCATCATAGTATGGAAACCATACATATTATATTACCATGCACATTGAAAATATCTCAAAATTTAAAATTGTACAAGAAAAAATATAGTTTTAAGGTTATTTTTCAACAAACACAAGTTACTTTGGATGTTATTACAAATATATAGAAAAATTTACCAACAACTAAGAAAGATAAAAAAGGATTAAGTGTGTAATTACAAAACATTGTGTGTAACTACAAAACATTCATGGGATGAAATTGTTTGAGGTAGTTCTAAAACCCCACAAATTATTTAGGTATCAATCTAAACTATTTTTGAATAATATAAATAAATAGAATTAAAGGTTACAAAACATAGAGTTTGAGGCCTTATAAAATAAGATGTTAGTTAAATAAAAACTAAGAACTTCATTCAAAATTAAAAAAAATAAATAAAATTTATGAATAGAGAAGGCATGTTATCTAAGAAACAAATCTCTAATTATTAAGATCCACAACCTACATGATAAGCTAACTAATTCAAGATTTACAAGTAATGTCTTTTACTTTTATCTAAAGGTATATCTAAATGAGGAAATTGCTAGACATTATTATGAGGAATTTAAAGGTGAGAATTAAAAATTGGTTAATGTTAATAAGGAATGTAAATTTAATTTTATGAGAAATGGTAACACTTCAATACATAAAAATCGAATATTTTTGTTGAACAAGCCATATACTACTAAAATATCATCATTCTATAATGAATATATTTGCATTAACACATCTATCTCAATTTCATTTTAGAATTTTGGATATTCTCTTTTCATGTGATTCGTACACTAGTGGTTTCTTCCCATGATGTTCACCAACATGAATCATATACTCCTATCTCAACATCTGTTTAAATGATGATTGTTTTATACCACATTAATTTATAAAATATAGATAAACAAGTGATAGAACTAAAACTTGTATCATAATGAACATAATAAGGAATCATAATATAATACAAATCACAATATGAACACACTATATGACCTAGAGAATTTTGATGTGGGAAATTTTCTAGTGGGTCATAAAACTACTCTCCCCTTCTACTATGTAATTAAACAACTTGATAATTTTATGCAAAAATTGACCATCATGGATATATATTTCATTATTATACAATCTAAATTATTGCACATATGATTTGTTTTAACTTCTTAGACACTTCACAATGATACACAAAAATTGGAATAACTATTCACATATAATAAAAAAATTAGAAAACATGAACAAGGAACAACATTTACAAACTATAATGTGAATCCAAATTCAATATTTCTAACTGACATCTTTGACTATTATATAGCTTTTAAAAATACTATATTTATTCACTTACACTTTATAACATACCTAAAAATGAAACAAATCATTTCCAAGAAGAGGAATAATAATTATTGGATCCTCTACCCATGTTATATTTAGTGGAAAAGCTTCCACATTAAGTTAAACAAGTGATTTTGAAACTAATGGGGTGGTTTTTAATCTATTATTTGTATATATCAGTAATTATGTATTTTATTCCTATATATATTGGCTATTATTAAACTCCCACCTACACTTAATAAAGGTTTCATCATATTTTATGGAACCATTAGATTCAATGCCTCAAGATAATGATTTCATCAATACAAGAATGTCTAAACCATCCTAATACTAATTTTATTTTATAGTTAAACTAAAGTTATATTTATATGGAAAAACTTCAATAATTTTCTTACAAAGTGTTTTACATACATGAAAAATAAACTTGACGATATTGTAAATAAGCTAGACAACAATATAGTAAAGTAGATCCATATGTTGGATCATCTTCTCACAATGTTTTTCAAATGAATTTATCTAGGGTAAAAATACTTGATATTATTCATAGAGACTCAAGAAACAAGAAAGAATAATACTCCAAAATTATTTGAATTATTATGGGTCTCTATGTATAGCATAATTCTATGCATTAAATTTAGAAGTTTAGGTACCATTTATTTCACTGTGTGATAACTTTTATCCTTCAAAATCCATTTGGATGAGTTTAGATACCATGCTCGAAGTATGTAGATACAAATTAAAAAATGATCTTCATTTTCCAAAAATTTCACAAAAAATTGTTAATTCCTTCTATTTAAATCACCATATGCTATGGAATGGAATGTTGAATACATTTTCATTCATCTTTATCCTAAGATATTTAATTTATAGGTAATGGGATATATTATTCTCTTAGGACATCCCAATGATATTATATATAACCTAAAATGTTCTCACTTTGATTCTAGTTCAAATCCATTAAGGTCATAAAAGAGAGAGAAGAATCTAGGACATCTATAGTCAGTCAACAAACCATTCTAGTAATTCTTATGGAGAAAATTATGATAAGACATGATAAATCTCATTATCTATTACTGATAAATATAATCTCTTGCATTCCTTGTTCAGGTGAATTTACTAGCTATCCTTATGCTAGTAGATCTAGTGTGGTATAATATGTTTTGATGAAAACAATTTTGTGGCCATTAATGTATCATACTATCATGCACTAATTTCATTCAAGGTCATATTGCCTAACCTTTAGAGATGCAAATATTTACTCTCATACATGCCACTACATATAGATCATATTTATAATCACATGTACTTCCCCCCATTCCTCCATAATCTCTTAAATATTATCGTGGTGGTGCTTGGTTTAAAAATCCTTTTATATCTCTCCATATTATTACAACATACATTAATTTTCAACATCCCCATAAGAATACTTATAATCAAATATTTCAAAGAGGTTATATATAAATAAAAATCAATATTTACACTACCTAGCCTTTAGAGATGCAACTATTTACTCTCATACCTACCACTACATATAAATCATATTTATAATCACATGTGCTTCCCCCTATTCCTCTCCATAATCGCTTAAATATTATCATGGTAGTGCTTGGTTTAAAAATACTTTTATATATCTCCATATTATTACAACACACATTAATTTTCAACATCCCCATAACAAGAATTATAATCAAATATTTCAAAGAGGTTATATATAAATCAAAATCAATATATACACTTCACATGGTTAGGCTTAATGGTAAATTGATGCAAAAACATCATTATATATAACTTAATTATCTTTAATCTGGGTATTTTCGAGTCTTAAATGTCCTAAATAGTCAATAAATTCCACATTATGCTTCATTTATCTTTTCCAACACATTTTTAGGCATTTTCATGTTTTCCTACTAAATCCATAATTTGAAATTTTGAATTAGTTTTAGAGTGGTTTTAAAGTTCTGAGGTCCATTTCAAGGGTCATAAACTTTGTGTGAAGATTTATATAGGTCTATAATCATGTAATAAAAGTAATTCAATCTTTATCTCTATGTTACTTAGTCTATAACCTTCTTCAAGATAAATCCAACATAGGAAATGACCAATTTGGTAGGTTTGAAGGAGTTGCAAGGTTGTTGAGAGATCTTTGTTATATAAAGCAAGATAAAACCAAATTTATGACATCAATTACAAGGTGACCAACTTAGAACCACCATTTTAGCAGCCCAAAGTAGCAAGTAAGAGGCATTAAATATGAAGTTTCAGGTCTTCGTAAGGTTGGTGAATAAGCTTGTAAAGGTTGCAGGTTTGTATCTCTATTTGATAAGGTATTTTGAGTAAAATATCATCCTTTTTCATGTTCCATTGACTAATTTAATGTGTTATGATATATTATAAGTATTATTATCATTTTTCAACATGTTAATGATGTTTGTTTTGATTATAAAAGTCTAAAACACTAGTTTTAGTGTCACAATCAGTGAAAGAAGACCTTGTTTCTCATGATTTTGTGAATTATATAACTAAATAGTCATTTTCAGAGGAGGATAAAAGGAAGAGAAATAACCTAGTATCATTTTCCAAGTTATAAGAGGTTTTTATGATGAACACAACTCTGGATATTTTCAATTATTCACTCTTGGTGTGTAGAAACCTGAACTATGGTTTGAATGATAAAATAAAGTGTAAAAAAATTGAACAAGTGGAAAAAGCTAAAAATTGGTGTAATGTTTTAATTATAAGTTATAATTTTCTTTAATGTGATTTTAATTGTATTGGGTGATTTTGGAGGAAGTTATGCCAAAATTACATACTGCATAGCTATAAATTTAGGGTTAGAGAGCTAATTAAGAACAAATATTGAATTTTGAAGGTAAGTGAAGGATTAAACTCACGTGTGGGAGTGGGATAGCATAAAGGGTGATACAAGGAAGGAATAGAGGCCTTAAAACACATTTAATAATTTTTAAATTCTCTTGAAGAATTAAAAAATATGTTAAGAAGGCCTAGTAGCCTTGTTTAGGGTTTGAATAAGATAGTTGAAAAAAGAGATTGTGATAACACTCTAGAGGAGATGATTAAAATTAGTTATAATAAAATGAATATAGGTAAGTGTATTGGGTTAATTAATCAATCCTTATATAGTACAAAGTGTCTTGAAACTTGAAAATGAAGACTACTAGGCTTATAGAACCAAAGCGTAAGTGAAACAAGTAATAGACATGCATATATGGTAAGTAGATTGGTTAACATATAAAACCATTGAAAGGGACCTTGCAGTGATGCAGGAACTCATAATTGAGTAATGGAAGCCTACAAGATAGATCTATAATCATAGAATACTTATATAAATAATAAATACTAGTATAGTAGAAGAGATATATAGATAGCCCTTATAGAGAAGATTACAAGCCAAGCTTAGAAATTAGAGCTAAGTTATATCTACATGCATGATTTAGTATTAGAGATTATCAAGAGATATTAGGAATAGTTTACACAAGTACAAGTTTTAAATAATTGGTAACATTGAGAAAGTGAGTAGAGAAAATGATAGTACAAGTAATAACAAGTTTACAAAAGTACAAGTTAAAGAAGAAGTGAAATAATTTTTTCCACAAATGTGTGGATGTAAGAATAAGACTAAATAATATCATTGAAGATTAAATATACATAGAGGTACCTAAAAAAAAGTTGAGAATATTGAAATATATTTGAAGCTAAGAGGAAAAGACCAAGAGACTATGAAGAAATATACCTATGTGATGTTTTACGGAGGCCAATAGACTTGGGTGAGGACCTTGTTAATTGAGAAGAAATTGAGATAAATTCCTGAAACCTTGATAAATAAAATGATATGACAAGAAAAAAGTCCTGCATCCCATTAAGGCTTGATAAAATGAAGAGAAGATTACATTGAGGCTCAAGAAGAGGAATTGCATATGTAAGCATAAATGTTTATCTATTTTAAATTTTATTTATGAAGTGTACTACATCAAGAAGTTGTGTATAGGCCTTAATAATAGACATGAGGCATACATATTGAGGCATTGAAAGAGGTAAAACAAATAATAAAATAATGGAAGGATTCACAAGAAAGAAGAGGCTAACTTAGAAATAAAATGAGAAAATACATGGGCATTTAGAATGAAATAGATGAGTTGAAGTAGACCTTAGCTCATTTGAAGCAATGTTTAGAAGAATGCGATCTATCAGAATAAGTGATATGCATAAAGAAGGTGGTCAAATGGCCACTCATGAAAATTATGGAAATAAGAAAGAGACAATAAGAATTTAGAGGCATGAAAATGATGACAAAGAATCAACCCAATGAGGAGGTCAAATAAGTTATTGTGGTTGAGGAAAAATAAGATGAAAGGGAGATATTGTATGATGCTCATGAAGAATTCAGAGATGATGATGATGATGATGATGCTGAAGTATTCCATGGTGCACTAGAATATTTCAAAGGTGATGAATAGTTCTATGATGCCTTGGAAGATATCCCATTTAAAGGAAAGGAAATACATAATAAAAATATGTCTTCAAGGACATAGACCATGAAAAAAATACTACCATTACATAAAACCTTTGAATAGGCAAGTTGGCCTCATTATTTTAATTATAATTAGTGTTTTATTATAGGCATGTAGGTTGATAAAGCAAAATTTCAGTTTAAGGACTTCAATTTTGACAAGGTCAAGAAGGAAAAGGTGCCAATAAACATTGAAAACCAGGTTGTTAATGTGGATCATAAATAACACCTTCAAAAAGTGACCCTTAACCAAGAAAATAACCAAAAGGATGAAAAGTGATGGATATTTTCAATCTCAAGGACAAAATAGCTCAAGAAAGTCCAAGGCAATAAAAGGGCTCAAAAGAAAACCTCACAAAGGATTCAAGAGAAAGAAATGATATGTAATCATCTCAAGTGAAAGAATTTAGTGTAATAATAAAAGAGACAATGCCAAGTGAAGCACCTCAAGATATAAGAAGATAAGGAATGACCTTAGTTACTCATGACCAAATTAAGGAATAATTATAAAGCATGAAGAAGAAGAAAGTAGAATTCAGGTTGAGTAAAGGTCATAAGGAAATAAATCATGGTGAAGGAGATGAAGAAGGTCTTCAAGAACACAGTGAGCAGGTTACAAGACAAGTAACATAGAATAAAATAGATATCTAAGTTGTGGTAAAAATATTTACAAGTGAAATTATGAGTATGTATCAGCATAAAGTAATGAATAGATCAAGTATAGGACCACACAAGGAGATGAAAGGAATAGTGTGGATAGCCAAAAACATTAGAGAGGTAAATAAGATTGATGTTAAAATAAATTGTAATGAAGAGGCACTTCAAGGAAGCATAAGAGAATATTTAGGAGATTTCAAAACAACATTAAGGCCCAAAGAATAAAATGGCATAGTTGAGTAGAAAAAATGATAAAAGGAGGTCACCACAGCAAGATAGACCAAGAGAGCATGATAAAATAAATGATGAAGAGTCTAAGAAGGTGAAAAAAGTCTCAAGAGAACTTTTGAATAAACTTGAGGAGAATATAAGAAGGGAAGAAGAATTATAAGGTTATGAGATCCCTTAAGAGACTATTGAGTCTCATGAATATGATTTAATATTAACTAAGAATGTTGATTGTGCAAGTATAGAAATACATTTCTATGAACAAATGGAGAACGAAAAATATGGAATTTAAGAGATCATTATGGAGAAAGATAAAGAGAAGGACAAACATATTCCTCATGAAAAGGGCATATTGAAAGAGGAAGTAAGTTTGAAATGGAAAAAATGAGTCCAAAAAGAAATCTAAATGAAGATGACATTCAATCATAATTGGATATGACAAATAATGAAGAGCTAAAGAAGGCAAGTCAAGGAGAGACTCTACAAAAAGATGAGACAAGTAAGCAAAATCAAGGTAAGATTTACATATGCCATTATGAACATGATTTAATTAAGGAGATAATAATTTTAAGGATAAAATTAATGTCATCATGAGGAAACCATAAGAGGTCAAGAGTGAAGTATATCAGCTACAAGGAAAGGTAGGTTCTTAAGGAACCATTGGAGCATCTAAAGAAGGAATAATGCAAAAACAAGGAGAGTGAATAAGTCAAATGGCATGGAAAAGAGATATTAGAAAAGAGGATGTTCAAAGATAACACAAAACCATGTGATGGTAAAATAGTCCTAACTCTTAAGCAAGATGATTTTAAGGTTTCAGCTAAGACAAGGTTGATGATGGAAATAGTGAACAAACCATTGAGGTTGTTATGAGCCAAGGATGAAGACTATTTTTTTGTTGCAATAAGGATTTGAATGAGGTTGAGAAGGAACATTTAGTATATTCTCAAGAATATTATTTCATAGTATAAATATTAAGTATATAGTAGCATTACTTATTTCAAAATGAGTTTGGGAATATTTAGAAAACTGAATTATTCAAAGAATTGTATAAGGATGAGTGAGATTTTAAAGAGACATATAAGGCTTATGGGCATCCAATAAGCATGTATAAGATCCCATTCATAGATTATTTGATCTAAGAAAGATTGTTATGCAAAGAAGAACATTCATACATACTAATGGAGACCATGAGAGACAATTTGTTGATGTACAAGCATGGTTTCAATCCAATTCAATTTTTACACATGGTAGATACAAAATATGTTTATGATCTTTGAGATCTGATCATGTTAGAGGAGTGAAGTGTTGATGAAGAAGAGCATAATTCAGCCATGCAATGAGACTTTGAATAAGGCAAGCAGTTATAGTCATTCACTAGAAAACACAAAAGAGATGTTGAAGAAAAGAGGGAGAAGAACAATGAGAAGAGAAACATAGGGCAAATACTAGATGATAAATTAAGAAAGGATTTGAAGTCTAGGAAAAAGCTTGACAAATTCTAATTGACCTGGGGTTCAAATTTCCCACATGGAGAGTATGATGAAGGAAATTCATTTTAAATAGCTTAATTATGTTTTTTTTGGTTATTATGGAGTCTTATATGTCCTAATTAGTCAATGAAATACATATTTTCCTTCATTTGTCTTTGTTAGCCCATTTGGAGGCATTTTTATGTTTTCTAGCTAAAACCATAATTTAAATTTTTGATTTGGTTTTAGATTAGTTTTGAAGGTCTTTGGTCAATTTCAAGGGTCATAAAATTTGTGTGAATGGTTTTAGAGGTATTTTAAGCATGTAATAAAATTCATGTAATCTTTATCACTATGTAACTCAATCTAAAAAAATTCTCAAGGTAAATCTAATTTAGGAAATGCCCAGATTTGGCATGTTTGAAGGAGTTGAAAGGTTGTTGAGAGATATTTTTTATGTAAAGAAAGATAAAACCAATTTTAGGACATCATTTACAATGTTATTATCTTTAAACCACCACTTGAAGAGCCAAAAATAGAAAGTAAGAGACATAAAATATGAAGTTACAGGCCTTGGTAAGGTTGTTGAATATGTTTCCAAAGGTTGTAGGTTTGTATCTCTATTTAAGACGGTGTTTTGAATAAAAATACATCCATTTTCATGTTCCATAGACTTATTTCATGTGTTATGATATATTATAATTATTCTTCTCCTTGTTCAACATGTTAATGATGTTTGTTTTGATTATCAAAGTCTAAAACACTAGTTTTAGCATCACAGTCAAGGAAAGAAGACTTTGTTTCTCATGATTTTGTGAATTGTATAACTAAATAGTCATTTTCATGGGAAAATTAACAATTAAGGATCATTTGACAAGTTATAGGAGGCTTTGAAGATCAACACAACTCTAGATACTCTAAATTATTCACTATCGGCATGTAGAACCCTAAACTTGGGTTTGAAAGTAAAAAACAAGTGTAAAACAAAATCAAACTAGTGGAAAAAGGTAAAAATTGGTGAAAATATATGATTTCACATTATAATTCATTTGAATCTAGTTTTAAGTGTATTTTTCATGTAAATGAAGTTATGCCCAGATTATAAACTATAGACTTATAAATTTAGGCTTAGAGACCTAATTAAGAACAATTATTCAATTTTGAAGGTAAGTGAAGGATGTGACTCAAGTGTGAGAGTTTGATAGCATCAATGGTGATACAAGGAAGATGTGGATGCATTATACGTCTTGAAATAAGTTTTAAAGTCTCCTTAATAATTAAAAACCATGTTAAGGAGGCCTAACAACCCTGTTTAGGGTGTGAATAAGATACATGAAGAAAGAGAGAGTGATAAAAATATAGAGGAGATGAGTGACAATAATTATGATAAAAATAATCTTGTTAAGTGTTTTGGGTGAATGAGGCAATCCTAGTATAAGACAAAGAGACTTGAGACCTGACATGAAGACTAGTATCTTTATAGAGGCAAAGCATAAGTGAAAGAAGTAAGAGAGGTGGAGATATGGTAGGTAGATGGGTCAATATATAAAACCATTGAAATGGACAATGCAATGATGAAGAAAATCATAATTTAATGATGGAAGCCTACAAGCCACATTTATAATAATAGAATAATTATACCAATAATAAATATAGGTATAATAGAAGAGATATATAGATAATGCTTGCAGAGAATGCTACAAACCAATCTTGGAAATCAGAGCCAAGTTGTATCTACTTGCATCATAAACCCTTTTAGAAGAAACTTCTTCCAAAAAAATCATCATATGCCATATCTGACAAACATAGTTAATCTAATTATGAATCAACTATTTATGGCTTTCCACATTAAGTATCGATTTAGTGGGAAACATATTACATCATAAACATACATATCTGTGTGTGTGTGTGTGTGTGTGTGTGTGTGTGTGTGTGTGTGTGTGTGTGTGTGTGTGTGTGTGTGTGTGTGTGTGTGTGTGTGTGTGTGTGTGTGTGTGTGTGTGTGTGTGTGTGTGTGTGTGTGTGTGTGTCTGTGTGTGTGTGTGTGGGCGCGCATGTGTATATATGTTTATACACACACATTTTATATATATATATATATATATATATATATATATATATAGTTACAATTTACTTGCAAACTTGAGACATGAGAATACACTCACATAAAACACTTTAGAGGATAATTTCTTCATCATATTCCAACTCTCCTACAAAGATATATTGATGATTACTTGAAGTTTGTACCTTCTAATGGATTCCCACATGCATGGTTGTCTTATATCATGTGTTCAATATTTGAAGAAAGAAAACTAATATGATCCAAATGATTAGAAAATCTATCACACAACTTGAGTAATATATTTTATGCAATGTTAGATAGTTTGATTTCTAGACTTACAGAGTCCATGGACTTTTGGACAAAAAGGAAAACAATTGTTAGATGGATTCATCAAGTAATAGATCATATATTGAATCCTATAACTATAATAAAAAAAGCAATAACACCTAAGCATAAGTTTTACTATTATTTTGTTGATTTTTGAAAGGTATTTGACATTATTCCAATAGAGATTCTAATCTAGTGCCTTTGATTTTTATAGTTCTTATGATGACACTTTACATTAATATGGTTGGCCATGCCCTAACTCTTATTGGATTTACAAAAGATATCTATATCACCATTGGTGAAAATAGTTTTATACTTTCCCCTACCTTTTTTGGTCTCTAGAAAAATTAGTTAGAGGATATCATTGCAAGTACATGGAAAATAAGTGGTGGTTTTATTCTTTGTGATATAATCATCACTATTTTATTATTTTTATATGACATTATAATCATGTCACATAATTTTGTAGGTCTACAAAGATATCTTTAATTTTTATGCTCTTTTTGTGATACATATAGTTTACAAGTGAACTTGATTAAAATAATGGTCATAGGTATCGCCAAAATTATGACAAAAGTATTGAAAACTAGTCTCAATTACAAAAGAAGTTTGGTTGAAATAGTTTTCTCCTGTACTTATGTTGTTGTTCCTTTTGAAGGACCTCCGTTTAATATGTTTCCTTATGCAAAATATAAATTATGTAACAGGTATGTTGTACTTAATACACTTGAGAGACAATGTTTTCATCTCTAATTTTAGGAGTTTAGTGTCACCCGCAATATTGTTAAATTGTGAGATTTGGCGACCTAGACTTCTTAGTACTAGTTGGGATCAATTTGGTAAAGCTTTTATTTCTATACTATTGATGAGATTGTGGGCAAAAAGAGTAGTTCAACATGCAATTATTTCAGCTGAGTTTGGCATCTATCCTCTTCACATTTCCATTTCTTTCATTGTAGTGATGATTTTTTACAAATTAAATTGTATGGCTGATATGAAATTGGAAATAATAGGTATCTATTCAAGGTGCTTGATTCATCTATGAAGTTATATGAACAAGGGATTAAAAATACATGATATGTTCAATGTACAATTTTGGTATAAAGAATTGGTATTGATGTCAATTGTCTATCTCCTAATACCTTTTCAATCAATGCTTATCACATGTTGAAAAGACATTAATATATGTATTAGGGATGATATATTCTACAAATTGTAGATAAAATAAATTTCGATATAAACATGTCAATATCAAAGCACTATCTTCAAAAAGAAAATGTACGTATTATTACGAATACACCAAACTATTTTTTGATTTGTGATTTTCATTGGGTAAATTAAAAGTAAGCTCACATTCCCTTTACATGGAGTTATAGCACTTTATTCTGCAACATCAACGAATGTGTAAACTTTATCATAACAAATCAAAATCAGAGGAACGAATGTGTAAACTTTATCATAACAAATCGAAATCAGAGGAACGACTGTGTAAACTTTATCATAACAAATCAAAATTAGTGGACTTCAGGCTTAGCTGATCGTACATCCAGGAGCCACCATGTCCATGTTCACTTTATGAATAGACAGGCGGATTTTTGGCAAGCTACCAAATCCCTTTAATTTCGCAATTCTTGGAAGGCTCTTATGATACCTAATAGTCCACCACAATTTTTTAATAGCGCGGTGATTGAGACCAAGAAAGATTAGACGGATATTTTTGACAAAACTGGCTTGCCACGCAAAGGACAACAATAAGAATTAAATTCTTCAATTAAGACATTTGGAAGGTGGCGTAGGTCTCAGTACAGTACTGTGGAAAACACGCAAAGACTATGGCCTCCATCTATGGGATCTTATTCATTATTAGGATCTGAAATTGCATATGGACACTTAATTTATTTAGATGACATTGGCCTCATTTCTTCGCATTACAATTTTTGACGATAATAGGGATTAAATCCTGGTGTTCATGACTCAGAAAAATCAAGGTTGCTTTCTTACTGGCAAATTTAGAATTATATGCGGATGGAATAATTCTTTTGGGGGATGCTTCTCAACAACAGACTGTTTAGAAATCCCGGGAGTGGCGTCTAATAAACCCTACAAAAGCTTACCAAAGGCCTCTGGAAATAGATTAGAACCATTAATAATGTTTGTCATTGACGTAGATTATGAAAATGACATAATAATAGATTATAATGTGCTTACTTTGTTGTTATTAGAGTATTATGTTTAATTTCCATTTTGCTTCATAATCGCTGTCTCTCAAAACAGCCAGGCCTCATCTGCTCTAAAGACTTGAGTTCTTCCACCAGTCAGTATCAACTGCTGACAAAAACTAAGACCCACCAAAATTATCACGGAGGTTGCTTATGGTGCTTGAGTTCTCCCATCAGTCAGCGTCAACTGCTGACAAAAACTAAGACCCACCAAAATTATCACGGAGGTTCTTTATGGTACAATTCATTTCTTTGTATGATAATGTAGAATCCGTTCACGCTGAGAATGAAGAAGTATAATTACGTCATTAGGTGTTGACATACAGGATTGAGCCATCCATTCCAGACCTGATTGACGGTAAATATGCAATTTCTTTACTGGTGATGCATGATGTGCATTGGTGCAGTGATACGTTTGCCTGCCAGTGACCAGATGGCGGATACTGAAGGTTTGTAAGTCAATAAATATAATTAATAACATTTATTGTGTTTTTTACATCAGTGGTAAGGCTGTTATGGAAAAGCTATTTTTTTGGGTTAAGTCTTTGCACACCGAAACATTCATTCTGCTTGTTTACTTAGAAGAGAGTGTAGGGCCAACGATTTTATAGCTTTACACGCATAGCCCAAAGATTAGGCATGCAATTATTGTGAGGCGAGTCAAGTGTAAATCAATTTCTCTTCATGATCTTGCAGGATAATAGTTTGTTTATCTAGGTTTTATTGTTTACATTGATATAATTTTATTTACTTTATTTTATTTTTTAATAGGTTTGCAGTTGAAAATATTTGTCCATAGTTGTTTCTATCTTTGTGGCAAAAAATGATAGTTTGTAAAGATTAGAGACATAAATTCAAAATAATTTTTTATTATAATTTGGTTTGTTAGTCATTGGTAATGCATCATTTTTTGTTTCTCTTAAACAATGTTGGAGATTGAGATGGAGTTTTATATAGTTTTTCAAGGGGTTGTGGGTTTGAAAAATCATGTAGTATTGATGGGTTGGCATGCATAGACCAAGGTCATGGTATGTAGACATCATTAGGTAAGTTTTATTTTAATAATATCTGTGGTGAAAAATATAAGTTTACAGTTGTCTTTATCATTATGGCAAAAAGGCTTGCTTTCCAAGGGTAAGAGGCATTAATCTCAATATATATATTTTTAATTATCTAAAAGGATAATATAGATTGAAAATGGGTTTCAGTGGGACAACATAAGCTTGCATTTTTTGAAATCTCTATGTGAATAAACCAAAGATTAAGTATGCAAACATTGTCCGGGGAGTTAAGCATAAACTATTTTCTCTAAGTGACTGTAGCAAGAATATATTTTTTGTTTGTTTTATTGCTAAAAATGATACAATTCTTTTCTTTCAATACGATTTATGGTCAATTTTTTTTGTGGATTGTTGTTTCCATCGTTTTGGCAGAAGGTGTTTGTCTTATAGAGGTTAGAGCCATAAAACTTGAAATGGAATTTGGTAATGATTGGGTTTCTTAGCTATTGGTAATGCAATTATTTTTTATCATATAAGATGATAGTAGAGATTGAGAAGGGTTTTTTAATAGTATTTGAAATTGTTTCAAATTTCAAGCTTCATATATCTTGACAGCTCAATGTGCATAGACTAGGATTTACGAATGTATTCATTATTAGTTTAGAATTTTATAATAATGCTTATTTCAAAAAAAATGTATGTATAGTTATCTTTGTCATTATTGTGGAAAGTGTTTTTTTTCCCAAGGATGACAAGCATAAACCTTGAAACATTTTTTTGATGTTTTAAGATTATACATGATATTTAAAGGGTATTTTCTGTATTGGTGTGGCTACATTGCAAGGGCTAAGGGTCATCAACTAGGGTGCATTGGCTCGTTTATGACCATATGGAAGCTCAATAAATATAACTAACGACATGTTTTATGTATGGGGCAAGGATGTTGTATGAAACCTTTTTTTTGCATAGATAAAGTTTTGTTTTGCTTATCCATTATGACATTGAAGTCCTAACATTTTTTGATAGATCTGTATCGATATGTCAAAGATTAGGCATGTAATCATTGTGAGGTGGGTCAAGTTTAAATAAATATCTCTACATGAATGCAACAAAAATATAATTTTTTAATCTAAGCTCTATTGTTCACACTAATATGATTGTTTTCAATAACGTTGGTTGTGTAAAGCATCTATGGATTTCTATGTCTATCTTCAAGGAAAAAAGTGTTAGTTTACATCAATTAGAGTTGTAAATCATGAAATAATTTATGGTTATGATTTTGTTTCTTGGCAATTGGCAATGTAATCTTTTTTCCATTAAGATAACAATGGATATTTAAAGGGGGTTTTAGATAGTTTTTCATGTTGTCATGGGTTTGAAATGTTTTGAGTTTGTCCATGTAGTTAGTGTGAGAAATTTTTACTTTAAAATAAATGGTTTGTGCAAGAAAATATCTTTGTGTAGATGTATATTTCATTATGGTAAAAGGTTTGGTTACAAAGCATAAAGGGCATAAATAGAACATTTATTGTTCTTTTAAAGTTTATGTAAGAATCTATTTTGGGTTTAAAATGTTGTGTAGTTTTGATATCTCATTCATCATTCAAGTAGCTATACATTCTACTATAAGCTTCACCAACACTATTTATATCTTCATGCCTTAACATATGATTGTTAGATTATGGTTCTAAACTAATTTAAATTCTAAAACAAAAATTAAAAAGTGCTATAAATGAAATTTACAACATAATAAACATAATAAGGAAATATAAGATAAGACAAAATATATGAGGAACACACTATATCACCTAAGATAAATCTAGTGTGGTAAAAAATCAATTAAATGGGGCAATTTCTCTCCCATTCTAATACATATTTCAAAAATTGAACAACTTAATTCTAAATATGACCTTCATGGATAGAAACGTCCCTATTGTGGTATCCAAAACTTTCACACGTGACTACTTTTCACCTCTTAGACACTTCAAAATTCTATAAGATAATTGAAATAACCATTCACAACTATAAAACAATGAAACAACATGAAAAAGAACCCAATCTTGAAAATTAGAATGTGAGTCCAACATCAATGCTTTTATTAACTTCTCTAGTGATGTCTTTACCATAAATAAAGAATATACTTAAGCCCGTTCACCTTCAAACCTTCTAATGAATTAAAATGAAGTGTCACCAAGAAGAGAAAGTGTTTGTAACCTCTCTTCTAGCCCCATTTTATATGGTGACTAGACTGTTAGTTTAGGTAGACCTTAATTTACATAAACAATAGGGTGGTGACACAACAACTATATGCAAATACTGATGGTTTCATCATATTTGATGAAATACTCAATTTATAAGGCTAAAACCTATTTGTCTCATCTATATGATATCAACCAAGCTTATATAATCTAGTTTACGCTTGTCTCTCCCTATACTGTACTATATTAGCCTAGCCAATACAGTACTATGTTAGCTAAAATATTTACAATGATATCATCTTAGATGATAATGTTGGATTTGATTTTAGGATTAGTTTTGGGTACTGTACCCATATATATAGGGGTCATATTTCATTCCTAAACCATAAAACACACCCATTTACTATGTGTGTGTTTACATGCATGGTTTTAGGTAGTAAGAGAATGAGTTATAGGCTAGAATCTTATCTTCAAGGTCTAGTATCTTTTAATGTATTTAAATCTCAATAAGAGGAGTCATGATGAGGAGGTGTCCCAGTATTTAGAGTCCCCAACCAAGGATATTTAGGTCTTACTCTATCCATTTCAGATATTGAACATAAAACATCTCTTGAAAATTTCACTTAAGCTAAAGGGGGAGATTGAGGCATTGACTTTTACAGGAATGCTCAAACCAACCCATCATTAATTATTCCATTTGAAATTTAAAAAATTGTTAATTTTACATTAAAAGGGTTGAAGAAGATCATACATAGTGGTTTACATACTTTAGTTACATAATTGAGCATTGTGGATATGAACTAGATAACATATCTAGTATACTAGATCCATACTTTGAATCACACCTCCCAAATATGAGGTTTTTAAATCCCAAAAAGATTCAATAAATTTGTAAGTAAGTACTATTTATTTCTGAAATATAGCTATTTGGAATTGCCTAGTAAATTGACCAACCAATTATCTTAGACTCATTTTCTTATTGTCCTCTCATTCTTCTATAGAAAACCATCATCCTCCAAGTCCAACTCGATTCCAAGAGTGATATTCTCAATTCAAGGTACATAAACCCTTGATCTTCATCTTAATACTTATCAAGATCAATTGAACACAAATTATCAACACTGAAAATGATATATATGTTCATATAAGTAGGAAAATCAAGTCTAAATGCATTGTTGCCCATATTTTCAAAAAATTAAAGTGACCCATTCCTGATAGACTTAAGATTATTAGTTTTATTTATTGGAGTATCTCCCTTAAAAATTACAATCATACCTTGTCTCCAACAAGGAAATTATGTTTAGTCTTATATACATCATGTCTTGCATTATACTGGGCTTGTGACTCCCTCAACCTCTCTTGCACTCAGAGGTGAATTTGATGAATCTCCTCAACAAACATTTCATCTTTATGGACCTATTGATGTCTTTTTTGTTTTCCTTTCTATGACTATCTCAAAATAACATTGAATGCACATGGATAGAAGTAACCAATATTACTTTAAAAATTATTATTGAAAGTAGAATGATGCACTTTGCTATTATAAGAATGTTCAATATAAACCAAATTTTCATCCAAATTCCTATGGTCTTTCATATTTTACCCTCTTAAGAGATCTACCAATGTTATTTTCAAAAAATGTATCTACCCATTAGTTTGTAAATGAAATGTGGTAGAATATTTTAGCTTGGCATCTATAATATCTAATAATTTGGCCAAAAAATTACAAACAAATCTTGAGAACCAATCTAAAACAATAGAACTTGGAAAACTATAATGAACCTATATACATAATATTATTAAACATTATCATTTACTAATACTTTCTCTCTTGTAGGAACCTATCAAGTTTCAATATACTTTAGTGCACACCTTAAAGGGTGCACCAAGAAAGGGGTGGGAAGAACTTTAGTGTTTTTCAAGATTCTTTGTCCCTATACGACTATCTAAAACCACCATAAGTCACTTTTATCCAACTACCTAAGAAATTAAAACCCATTTATCTACTTATCTATGAAATTCACCTTCTAAAATGGCTCTTGACTAAGTGTATACTCCTTTTATTCATTTTCCTACTATGTCATCCAATTTGATATTTTTATGGTTTGATCACACATTGTGGAACTACATTGACCTAACCAACATAGTTTGAAACTTGATGACTATCTTTCCCTCCTAGCAAGATCAATCTAGTCCATCTTATCAATTAAATTCTCAGACGGGTTTAGGGTCAATCCTTAGATATAAATACCCCCTAGAGAAAAAAAATCATTTTCACATTATTATAGATTAAAACTCTATTATTTCTACATTAGAGGAGTTAATGCTTAGGGTCTTGCCTTAGATCAAAAGAAGCTTATCTTGTGAGAAAGTCTTAGATGTAAAGTAGGAGTCTTTTATCCTAGAGTGGATTTTTATAGTGTGATCCTTACAAATACATAACAACCTCTTGCAAATCAACAATCACAAAGCAAGATATTGAGACATGACATGTTCAATTCAATGTAAGTATTCCTAAATTTTACTCTTTCATTTGGTAGATAGATATTGCATAAGCTAATAGGCTGAATGTTTTACTCTTTTATTAGTCTACATCTACATTGAATTGAGTAGAGTTATCTTTTTATGTTTTGTTTTGTTTTTTAAGCTATCCCAATTTATGCCACATCCTTTAGTGATCATTATATTAGATTTATTTTATACATTGTATGCCTAGCTAAGATTGTTCCATAATGTCTTTTTTTTAAAGACTTGAGAACCCTGTCCATTGGTGTTGTGTTGTGTAGTAATAAATCCCTTGGTGAGAATCATAATGAAGATATGAGAGATGCTGATGTCTCAAGAACATCAAGTGTGAGAGGTATAAATAGACTAAGGAGGTAATTTGAGGCCATATAATATTACTTATATATGATTTCATACACTTTTATGTCCATACAAGCTCTAAAAGGTGTAAAAACACACATTTCTAACATATGTCAAGTTTGATATTCCTTTATTCACTATATGAAACCCAAAATATAGCATAATGAACATTAAATGGGTGGATAAAAGTCAAAAAATAATTTTTGGTACATTAATTTATCTTTGTATAGGGAATTAATACTACCTTTTGGCTTCTAGAACAAGTTAGAATAGAATATCATAGTGTAAAACACTCTTGAGAGCAAAATGCAATCTAAGCAAGTCTAAGAGAAGGCTTCTTTAAAAGTTTTCATGTTGGTCATAGTCTATAATATTATTTTAAACTATCTCCATGATATTTAAAACCAAATCAAGCTTGAAAAAGGTTTTTAATTACCAAAATAAGCAAAAAAAATGTCTTAATTTATTCTTTGGGACCTTTACAAGCTTGAGAGAGCTCATTTATTAACAATGGTCTATGAACAAAAAGTTGATTTGGGTCAAACTCTCTTAGGGGAAATTAGGGTCCCATATTACATTTAAATTTCATGATTTTCTTTAGGGTTTTAGGCACTATAATTTATGAGCACTTGCTAACTAGAAAGTGCTTTAAACCCCATGAAAAACCCTACAGGATTAGTTTTTCTAGTTTAAAAGCATTTAAGGATTCCTTGATGAAAATGAAATGTGAAATAATATATTTCTGGATATTATGATCCCTTAAAACATATAATTTGACTCATGTGACCATGGTTTAGGTCTACTTATGCCAAGAGTGTGGTGTTTTGTCAAGATTTGTAAGTTTAGGCAAGTTTCTAGAGAAGTGTCAAGTGTTTTCAGCATGAAAAGGATAGGAGAAGGTGCCAATGAGGTGTATGAGTAATAAATAAAGTTAATGAATCATTTTAAACAATATTGAAGATAAAAATCCTATTCATGAGAAATTGAAATGCCCATTATAGGTCAATGTGGCTGAAAAGGTTTTGTATCTATTTCTCTTAAATGACAATTATAATGTTGAGGACTTCAGATCAAGATGGTGATTGAGATATGGTATTAATAATATCCTAAGTATGTTAAAATTATTTATTTAATTCAACTAAAACTCAATTCCCTTAAATATCATGATTGGTCATGATCCAAAACCAAATAATCTAACATCTATAGCTGGGCTATGAGGTCTACAAGGAGATTGAAAGATTGATAACTCTTGTAAAGATCCTCAATTGAAAAGATCCTCAAAAATTTAAACAATAATAATAATGTTTTGAGTAATGGAAACAATTTGAGAGGAGGCCATCCAAGAACAAAGCAGTAAGGCTTAAAACCTAGAATGTTCACTTATAGACCCGCCTCTAAGAACATGAAGAAAACATGCAAGTTGTGATTTTTTTGACCACTATGTAAGTTTATAAATAAATTTAAATTGGTATAAAATATATTCACACATTTATTAATCTCATAAACATCAGTTTTAGGTTTATTTTAAGAAATTAATGTGTTTGTTCTTGTGACAATCATCTAGTATGAGTCTTCATGTTTAACAAATAACTCCAAAGAGTTTTGAAGGACTAAAAGGTATAATTAACAAATTGAGGTGGATTATAAATCATTTGTAAATGTCCTATGATAATTTAAAATCCCTTTACCACCTTCACAAATCCTATAAATTTTTTATAACATGTTATGACAAGCTAAGGATAGGAAACAAGCTATAATGGTGTCTTCTTTCCTCTTGAGTAGGAACCTAAGTTTGTGGACCTCCTTAAGGTCTATAAAGATTTAATAATACAAAAAATTGATATATAAATCACTTAATAATACATTGAGGAACTCCTTAATACATGTATGGGCCATCCTAGGAGTTGTAAATAGACCAAAAGAGTACCTACAACCAAGTGTAATATTACACAAATATGATCAAGAGGTGCCATTTTGGCATGATAATGAAACCAAGAGGGTCATGTAAGGTATGTGGGATTAATAAGATACTATTTAATGTGTTTAATATGTTTATAATCTAATTAAAAGGATAATAAAACTCACAACCCATTATACAGTCCTAAAATGCATGTAAAATCTTGAAACGTGGCATTTTGGAGAGGTATGAGGAATGTTCAAGGGAAAGAGACTATTGGAAGAGTTGATTAGAGATGGGGAAGAAATCAAAAATGTATAATAAATCTTTGAATTTTTTAAAAACTCTCCCCATCCTTTTTTGTTCACTTATGGCCTATATAGGCTTGTGTCAAGATCAACCTAGGAATAGAATCTTTTGTTTTGCATAATTTTAGTTTCCACCCTTGGAGTTGAATGAAACTTTTTCATATCAAATTATTTGATTTTACCTAAAATATTTTTGGTGGTTTTAGAGTAGTATAATATGGTATTCTATGGTCTCTAGTATTGTATGCTTGTTTTACACCTAAAGAGTCCTAAGTGTAAAGGAAGGTGTTGAGTTAGTAGTTATACATTGGGATTTGAGACCTAAAAATTTGGGTGAAGATAAATAAAGATAAATGGAAACCATATATGTCTTTATATTGCCTACAATATTTGTGGATATATCAAACCTATGATCTCTATGTTAAAATAGAGCTACAAGGAATAAGTTTAAAAGAGAGCAAATGTGAGAGTTATGAATGATATTATAGGGTTGAGGTGGAAATATGATGGATTATAGTTATTTAAAAAATATCCAAGATAATAATAATATTTATACCCCAAGATGATGACTTGTTACTTCTTAGTCAATGATAAGGAGTAGTTTCAAGAGCTCAAGGATGAGTAATCAAGCAAGACAAAACTCCTATGCCATCTTGATAAGATCACCATAAAAATAAGTGCACACATGTTAAAGAGAGATTTCAAGACTTTTATTGGTAGGTTGTATTATTTTTAGCTTGCTTCATCATGAGATGACACTTATCATAGGCTTCTCGAATGTCTATCTTCTTGGAAACAAAATGACTAAGAGGGGGGTGAATCAATCTTTAAAACTTTTCATTCAATTCCACTTAACCATACATGAACCATTATAATCAAGAATGTACACCATAAAAATCATAAGCATCAAAACATGAAATCATGAAACACATGAACATAACATATACCTAGGAAACCCTTTTAGTGTGGATAACCCACTAAAACACAACTTGGAATACAACCCTATAAAGCAATGGATCAATCTTAAATTGAGCACCCACTCAAATTGGAGAACCAAACCCAATATATCAAGCACCAAGTTGACAAAGTCTTTAACTGATCACCAACCCATCAAGGAGCACCAACCCCTAATTTACCAAGCACCCACTTGGATTTAGAAAGCACCGAATTGCAAGGAGGTACCAACCCCTAGATGAATCAACACCAACTCAACCACCTAAATGTTTGATCATATTTATAAACCCTTATTTATTATATAATATATCATGATTTTATCTTTTACCTCTTCACTCACTTCTATTCCACTCAAAATTATCCTTCAATCCTCTTCACTCAACCAACCATCTTCATGGCTTGATTAAGTTTTCTGACCTTGATCCTTGAATGTAGAACCTCTAGTAGATATTCGTGGCACTTATCTAATGGTTTACATGACCTCATTTTTCTCACAAATGATCTATATCATTTGATTATTGTCCTCTGATCTTGTTCTATAAGTATCTTGTTTTCATCCACTCTAAGCACACTCAAAAATAGGCCTAATTGCCTTACTTTTATACAAGTCACTTGACCATATCTTCAAGGTAGGATACTATTTAAATCAATTATGTTGAATATGAATAGGTCTTTCTACATTAAAAAATAACATGGCTTAATAATGAATCAATTACTACAATAGGTCATCCATACATCAATCAGCCCTTACTCCTCTTTTAGGCTTATGGAGACCTAAAACATCTTCTTAACAACACATTACTCTTTGATATTTATTTAAGAATATAAAAAATCCTTACATGGTATGAAAAATTCATACACCAATTTAATAGACCTTAGCCAGCTACACTTTAGGTCTATAATAGTTTTTAGGTCCAATCACCACTTGAACCCTTACTCAGATCACTGCTTATAAAAGGTCTACGTATATACAAAACCTCTGACTTTATAAACTGATGTATACACTCAATTTTACCAAACAAACATTTCAAAAATTTAAATATTCAAAAACCTCATGACCTTCAGGTCATCACAAACTTCATCTGATGCTTCAACTTAGGGTAAACAAGCTCAAACACTTCTCTACAAATGTTTACTCAGAACTGTGAACTGGCTCTGAACCACAATCAAGGAAATATGAACATCTAACACATGACTGAATGTATTAAACTAATTTAAATTCATCAAAGTGATTTTATAACATCCTTAGAGCAACCTCAATTAATCAGATCATGAGATATAATGAAAACTATTGTTCTTATAGACCAATCTTCAAACCTTCTATCTCACAGTCTCTACTCACCCAGATAAGCCATTTTGGCTTCAATGATTCAACATCTTAAAATAGCTTCCAAGATTATGAAAGGCATGGAAAGATAATTCAAGACACAAATAACAAAAACCATTCATTTCAATGCGTCACTTCTTACATGAAACCTCATCAAGAAACATCTTCTCACATCTATGCGATTTACTTACTATCTACACCACTAGGTCTATTAGTGACTGGCCAAATTTGATCACCAAATTTTTAAACCTAAGATTAAAAAATTATCCAAAAATTTTCATGATCAAAAACTACAAGTCTCACACTTTGATCTTCATCCACTTAGTAACTTTGCTTGGTTAATGTTGTTTGCTACACCAAATCTTTGAAGGACAAGTACTTTTCTATAGAGTCTTCTCATTCACTTGAGAAACCAATAACACCTAGAGATTCATAATAGATTTTAATTCAAACTCCAATCAATTTAATGATCATACCAAACTGTTATGAAATCTTCATAACAATATCTTCAACATTGGGTCCTTCTCAAGGTTTTATGAGGATTTATACCATCTTCTAGTCTTAATGATCATTCATAAAACATAGCTCCTCTTTCTAGAAACCAGTGCTTGGAAATTTTATATAGAACCATTTATCATCTACCATGAATATATTATGTTTTAATGCATATGCTACACATACCAATGATTACTAATAAAAACCTTCTTAAGTAGACAACTCTTCATTTTCTGCACTCGAAAAACCATGAAATACTTTTCAAGCCTTTTTCTTGAAAAATAAGTCCTAAAACTTTATTCACACATTCAAAATAACTCTACTTACCTATTTCAATGTTCACATGATTACTCATGCCTTTTATAATTATTTTAAAGGTCCCTAAGACCTTAGATACAAACTGAAATAAATTCTCATGCTCAAATACTGTCAAGTATTCTTCAGAGCATTGTCATCTTCATACCTTATTTGGGCCATCTTTATAACTTCTTTCACAGATCTTTGGAGCACACAAATTCTTCTTTGGAGCTTGCTAATTTCATCATGTCACTGGAAAATACCATCTTACAAGGTCTACACAAAGCATTATAAGATGATTTACATTTGATATACTAACCTGTACTCACTCATGTTGGTTCTCAAAGATTTCACTCAAGCTAACATTAGATAACTCTTCAAAAAATATTATTTCATCATAGAAACAACACTCATTATTTTGGAAACAAAATTCATTCATATATATATATACCTCAATTCTTACATGATTGGGCATTTTCACAAGAACCTTTGACATTGATGATATTAGATTGACATCAATGAAAGAACCATGCATCTTCATAAGAACCTTTAACATCAATGATAACATTAAATATCTAAGCTTAACACTCAAAGACAATTATCAACAATCTCTCCCTTAATCAATGATAATTTTCAACAATCTCACCCTTTTTCATTGATGGTAAACATACTCAGAAAACTATGTCAACCACTTCTTGATGGTAAACATATGTTAGACCTGGTTCTTGCCTTTTATTTCTGATCTTTCTCCTTCTCTTATCTTTTCTTATCTTTCATCTTCTTATCCTTTTCTAATCTTTATCCCCCTTTGACATTAATGACTTTGGTCTTCTATAATTATCATCTCTCTCAAAATGAGCTTAGTTTACTTCAACACAAATCAAGCTCAGTCAACAACTTGAATATCTCCGCCTCAAACCAATCATCTACCATGCTTCTATTAGTATTAGACATTAAATATCATCTACAACTACTAAAATCACACTCATCTCCCTATGAGATGATAGTAGCTTTTAAAGACAATAGATGATGCATAGACTTCAAAAACTATGGCAACCACTTATGATAACCATTCTCATAAACTTCTCAATCAGATCACTCTCCTAGCTGATTTCTTCAACATCTCAACAAATAAAGTCTATGAAGCATTGTAGAAATAATCTCTCCTTATCTCAATGCATATAAAAAATCAAAAACTTTCTTAACAAAGATAACATAGCTACCAAGATCCCCCTTAGACCAAACATATATTCTTTCATAAGAACTAGGATCTCAAGATCACATGCCTCTCTTGACATGGCTAAAGAAGATCAAACTTTTGACCACACATATGGCTATTCCAAATTGATACCAACTGATATTAACTAATACAAATTGTATAAATAGGGATTCCCCATTTGTATTCATAGATTTAAATCAATTACTTGAAATAAATAAATCTCACAAGCTTACCTCTTATGTACTAATTTTTTACATTTTGACTTTAGATACCTGATGCTAGTCTTGGATATCTCATCATGTTACCTTATTTTTTACTATACCCTCACACTTCCTATAATAGAATAATGTCTCCATGAAGCTTAATGGAGCCACCCCTTTTTCATATGGCTATAAAAAAAAGATAAACTGAAGAGATTTCTAGATCTCCATATCATTTTCACAAGACTAAATATTATTTAACACTCTTTTGTGCTTGATTGGCTCTTTAGGCTTGATCTTATCATTAATTTTATCATCATTTTTATTTTCTTTGAATTCCTTGTTAACACATACAAATAAAAAGTGTTCTTAACATTCCTTCACTTTTGACTTATGCTCCATAGTAACCAAATATTCCACCTTGGTTTATGAGTTGATCATGACTCACCTTGTCATTCTTCTTCTTTTTATCCAATTCTTCATTCTTACTACTTTGATCAATCATATGAGAACCAAGACCTTTCTTCTCTCCTAACATGTGGCTTGAGAAACCACTATGTGTACTCTAAGCTTTCATAAAATCTTGTTCTTTATATTTTTTCTCCATCCTTACCTTATCTATAGAGTCTAACATCTTGATATATTTATTATTGGCATGATAATTAACCTTCTTTTATTTATTAAATAACCTTCTTAATATGTTAGGATAGAATATTGTAATATGTCCTACATCATGACAACTATAATATACCACCTTATACATACCATTTGACTAATCTCACTTTGACCAATTGCTTCTCCTTCTATAGTTTAATGAGTAATCATTATTAGAGGGTATTCTACATTTTCTTGTTTTTTGTCCAAATGGACATACTAAATATTGAAGACTTTAGTTTCTTGTTCTTTTTCTTTACAAGCTTCAACTCTTGTAGGGCACCTATGAGCTCTACTTCAAGATCCACATCAGTTTCTCCTTATTCACTATTATAGTATACCTCATCATATGATTCTACATCAATCATAAGGTCTTTTCCATTTGAAAGACCCTCATTATCTGATTCTATGCATATAGAGTTTTATTATTTTCATATTCAAATCCATTTATGTCATCATCACTATTAGATGTATATGAATCACTTATATTTTATGAACTATTTTTTTGGGTGTAGAAACTCTTCTTATTCATGAATGAATTCTTCTTACCTTCATAATGTATGAAATTGTGATTTCTCTTGTCATACCTATAGGATTTATTGTCTATATCATCCTCCTCAATATTTTGCTTATGAGAACACTTATTTGTAAAATTTCTAATTTATCCATAGTTTAAACACTTGAATAACAACTTCCGTTTGTACTTACTTGAACCTATTCTTAACTCCTTAGCAAACATGGAAATCAATTCATCATCATCAATATCTAAACATACCTCATCTTTTTCCTTATTATTCTTTGAATTATTTTAAAATTTGAAAGTTGCTTCCTTCTTGAGATGTCTTTCTTTATTTGATTTCATCTCATAGGTAGTCAAGATGCCATGAAGCCCATCCATCTCTAGCTTCTCCAAATCTTGCATCTCTTCTACTGCAAACACCTTAGCATCAAACTTAAGAGTTATTTATCTCAATAACTTTTTTAAAAAAATAGATAATTTCACTTCTTATCCCAATCCTCTTATGATATTTACAACTTCATCAACTATTAACAAGTAAGACTCACTACTTTCATCTTCAGGCTTTCAAACTATCTTCTATAGATCTAAAACTTGGCCATCTTTACATTGGTGGCTCCTTCATATATGGTCTTCAATTTTTCCCATATGTCTTTTTATAAAACACAATACATTACATTTACAATCTCTACCTCTTATAGGCCACATAGAATGATATTCACTGCCTTAGAGTTATTTTCACTATCCTTTTTACCTATTTCATCTGTTATTAGAATTAGAGGTGAAATATAACCATCCATAACTAACTACCAAATATCATGTCCTTATGAGAATAGATATATATTCATTTTGACATTCTATAAGGCATAGTTAGATTCATTGAAAAATGGAGCTTTATTGGTAGAGAACCCACCTTGAGCTTGTTGACTAGTCTTCCTTGCTTCATAGGATCTCCTTTAAGTTATCAATCTTATTCCAAATTACCTACTATGATACAAATTATTGGAAATAATATGACTAAAAGGGGGGTGAATCAGTCTCTAAAACTTTTCATTCAATTCTACTTAACCACACATGAGCCATTTTAATCAAGCATGTATATCATATCAAGAATAAGCATCAAAACATGAGATCATGAAACACACGAACACAACATATAAGTGGGATACCTTCTTTGCGTATAAACCTATTAAAACATAGATTGGACTATAGTCCTATAAATCAATGGATCAATATTTAATTGATCACCTACTCAGCTCGGAGCACCAACCCCAATCTATCAAACACCAACCTAATAAGAATCACCAACCCCTAATTTACAAATCACCCACTTGGATTTATCAAGTACCAACTTGTAAGGAGATACCAACCCCCTAGATGACTCAGCACCAACTAATTCACTTAAATGTTTGATCACCTTCAAAAACCCTTGTTGCTTCTATAAAATATGATGATCTTCTATTTTAAATATTCACTCAATTTTGTCACTCTCAAAATTATCCTTCAATCCTAATCACTTACCCAACCCTCTTCATGGCTTGATTAGGTCTTCTAAACTTGATCTTCAAATATAGAACCTTTATTAGATATTCATGACACTTCTCTAATGGTTTGTATGACCTAAATTTTCTCATAAATGATCTATATCATTTTTTTATCCTCATCTTCTCTTGCTTTCTTAGCATCCTCTTTTTATCCACTCTAAGCACACTCAAAAATAGTTAATTACCTTGCTTTTATACAAGTCACTTGATCATATCCTTCTAAGTTAACTAGATATTCAAATCAATTAGGTCGGATATGAATAGGTTTTTTCATATTAAAAATAACATGCCTTAGTCATGAATAAATCACTATAATACGTCGTCCATACATCAATTAGCCCTTACTCCTCTTTCAGGCTTATAGAGACCTAAAAGGTCTTCTTAACAACATGTTACCCTTTAATCTTTATTGAAGCATATCCAAACATCTTACATGATATAATAAAGTCATACACCACTCCTATAGACCTTATATAGCTACACTTTAGGTCTATAGTACCTTTTACGTCTAATCACTACTTATAAAAGGCCTACATATATGCAAAAAATATGACTTGATCAACCGAGGTATACATTCAATTTTTCCAAAAAACCATGACAATAATTTATATATAAAAAAAACTCATGACCTTAGGGCCATCATAAACTTCATTTAATGATTCAACTCATGATAAACAAGCGCAAACACTTCTCTACAAGATGTTCACGTAGAACTGCCAATTGGCTCCAAAACATAGTCAAGGAAACATAAACATCTGATAGATGATTGAATATATTCAAAGGATTTAAATCCATTAATAAGATATTATAAAATCTTGATAAAAACCTCAATTAACCATATCATGAGATCTAATGAAAATTATTGGTCTTATAGACCAATCTTCTTACCTTCTCTCTCACAAACTCTACTCAGCCAGGTAAGCCATTTTGGCTTCAATGATTCAAACTATTACACCAATTTATAATCTTATAAAAATCATGGATAGGTCATTAAATACCCAAAAATAACATCATACATTTAAATGCATCACTTCTTAAATGAAACCTCATCAAATAATATCTTCTCACATCTGTCTAATTTCCTTACTATCTACACCACTAGGTCTGTTAATGATTGGCTAGATTTAATAACTAAATTTTCACACCTGATATATATATCCTATCTATAAATATTTCTGATCAATAACTATAAGTCTCACACTTTGATCTTCATCCACTTAATAACTTTGACTTGGTCAATGTTGTCTGCTACAATAAATCATTGAAAGACAAGCACTTTTTTGTAGAATATTCTCACTCACTTGAGAAAACAATCATGCATGGATATGCCTAGGATATTTTAATTCAATCTATAATAACTTGTATAATCATACCAAACTATTTTAATCTCTTTAGAATAATATCTTTAACTTTGGGTCCTTGTTGGGGTTTTATGAGGGTTTACACCATCTTCCTATCTTAACGATCATTCATAAAACTTAGCTCATCTTTCCATAAAATAATTTTTTTAAATTTGATAAGAACCATTCTTCATCTACCATGAAAATATTAGGTTTTCATACAAATGCTATACATGCCAATCAGTATTGAGAAAAACCTTCTTGGGTAGACAACTCTTCATTTTATGCACTTGAGAAACCTTGAAATACTTTTCAAGCCTTTTTCATACAAAAAAAGTCCTAAAAATTTATGCACACATTTAAAACAACTTTAATTACCTCTTTTAATGTTCACATTTTTACTAATGCCAGGGAAACTAATCATGTTACCTCATCCAGCCACCAACAATATTATTGCTTTTTAAGTCTTGACCTACATACGTGCTTCATAAAATTTGAATGAACCTTAAGTATTTTAATTTTGAGGTTACATAACCACCCTAATGGTTTCATAGCATAAGGTATGCCTAAAATTATGTATTATTCACTATGCAAAATAGGGCCATAAAATAGGTTGTAAACATTTTATCTTACTAGCAACACATAGATTGGAGTCATTGGTAGGTTCCATCGTGATATGTAATAAGTATATTCCTTTTTAGGTCACATAAATCTCTATATTATTTAGGCACAAGCATTTAAGTTATATTTATAATCTAATTTTCAATACTGGGTCATTTTTCACATTGTCTCATTCTTTTCTAGCTATGAATTGTTGTACTAGTTATGTCGGAGATTTTTAAATTTTTTAAGAGGTGAAAATTAATCACATGTGCAAGTTTTGGATAATTTAATAGTTAAATATATATCCATGAAGGATTTATATAAAAATATATTATAAAATTATTTAAATACATCATGGAATGGAAGAATAATGACCTCACCAAATGGAGCTTTTCCTACACTAGCTTTCTTAGTCTGATTTAATGTTTTCATCATACACTTTTTCTTATCTAATGCTTCTCCAAAGGTTTATATTTCGTTTAGTTTTTATTTTATAATATTTGGGTCATTAAATTTCATCTAGTTATTTTATTTTAGATTGGTACTCAATATTTGTTCGTGAGTTTTGGGCCAAATTATGGGAGATGATGGATCCCAAGCCAAACAATCTAGACAAATTCAACCAGTAAACTAATGGGTAGACATAAGTTTTGAAAATGACATTGGTATATCCCTTAAGAGTGTACAATAGGAAATTTCATGAGGTTTGGGATGAACATTTGTTGTATATTGAGTAGTCCTATAACAATGTAGTACATTATTTTAATTTCTAAAATTAATTTAAAATTTATTTTGGTTAGTTTTATCCATGTGAATTTAATGTTATTTTGAAATATCCATAAAAATTAAATGAATAAATGGATCAAGAGGTTCATAAATTTTAAAGATTCATTGATAATATTAATCAAATTTACCTCCATGTGTAATAAAGGTTGAAGGAATTACAAACCTAGTATAAATCAAGGCATGATGTACATAGGACTCATCATAATTTCCTTGTTAGAGAAAAAGTATGATAGTTCTTGGCTAGGTGCAAACTCTAAAATTTTATTAGCTTAAGCCTCTTAGGTATGATCCACTTTTAATTTTGAAAAAGTGGGAAATAATGCATTCAAACTTGATTTACCTCCTTATAAGAACATATATTTCATTTTAAATGTTGAGAATTTATGTTTCTTTGAGCCTTATAAGTTATAAAATGAATATTAAGGATTTCATATACCTCTAATTCATAATATCACTCTTGGAATCTCATTACACTTGAAGGAGGATGTTGTGCTATAGAAGAATCAAAGGAAAAAAAATAAGAGGAGTTAAAGAGAATGATGCAGGAGCATCACTAACCCTATACATATTAGTCTATTTTTCATTCTTTGAGTCATTAAGGAGTCAATCTAGTCATAAGAGGTATGGAGAGGTTCATCATAGTTAATATAGCTTGATCAAATTTGAATTAGAGTCATAGTGCCATTTTCCCACCAATTTTATCTATTTTAAAATTTGAATCTTGTGATAAGGTTTTGGGATGTAGTCATGTTTGTATAAGTTTTCAAAGTTGTAATTGGGTTAGTTAAGTTATATAATGTGGTCAAAAATGTTATAGTACATACATGACTCACCTAATTAGTCATCTTGGTGGTTAAGTGAGAAGTAAGGTAGTTACACTTCCTCAACATACATGAGGAAGTTAGGAATGTAGTTAGGATGGATATATACCACAAATAAGTTTTTAAGTGTCTAGTATAGTCATTCAAGAATTGCATGGGGTTGGATTCAAAATGGGAAAAGATGATGGACCCCAAAAGTTGGTCAAAATTAGGAACTAGTGCTTAAAATTTTGTGAAGTAATAGATTGACATAAAGGGTATCTACATATGATTTTGGTTTCTTAATATTTGACTATGCATGTACATACATGAAGAAATAGTTCAAAAAAAGGTTACAAGGACTATGGATAAAGTAGGCAATGTTTGGTTAAGATATGAAGTGAAAAGGGATTTGCTAATGGTTTTAGGATTATAATAAGGTTAAAAAGAAAACAAACAAAGTCATGAGAATAAAATAAAAACCATATCACTTTTTGAATCAATGAAAGTGTCAAATAACCTTTGTATGTAAAGACATAAAATTGACTTATTTAGCAAGATCAAAGTTGGGTGTTAGCAGAGGTGAATGGATGAGTTATGTTTGTTTTCATATTTTTCATAGACCAAAGTTACGATCTACATCATTTGGTATAAAAGTAGGAATATTATATGGAGAAGGTATGTAATAGGTTTTGAACATTGATATCTTAGTTTTCATAAAGGCTGATATGAGTTGCTAATTAGAATTAAAGGTGATTGAAAGAAGTTGGTCAGGTAGTTTGAAAGCTAAGATAAGCTTAAGAAGAGACTAGGAGATAAATAATCTCAAAAGGAAAGAGAAAATTTATTTCTCAAATCATTTGATCCAAGGAGAGAACTTGGATAAAGGATGAAACAAGGTGAAATATACTTGCTTTAGAGAGTACATATAGTAAAGAGAATGATTGGAGAGATGCATAAAATAAAGGACCAGTTGAGATAATAAGAGAGTATAGTAGTTGAAAAACACTTAGAGGTGTTGAATGAAGTAATAAGACATTACCAAGTGAGACAATTTCAAATGAGCATATGCAAGGACTATTTACAAATTTGACATATCACTTGTCATCTATTCACAATAATGAATATCTAGACAACTTTGTTGAGAATGTGTGTATGTTGAGAGTATTGGACATGGAGAGAGAAAATAATGATCAGTTGAAGAGTGAACAACATCACAAGGAGGATCATGAAGTTGAATAGGTTTAATTAATTTCAAGAGAGAATCTGGAACCATAAAAAACAACATAATAGCCAATAGACCCAAGCAAAGAGAGAAAAAACTTGCAAGTACAAGAGAGTAGTTCAAAATAGGAAAAGCAAGAGATTTTTTTAATTTACTTGTGTGTTCTATGTGTAGGTTGGTTTCAAGAGTATAAATAGGTGCTGAAGCTGATGAGGTTGAAGATCAAAGTAAAAGAAGTCAGACTTAAAGGATAAAGCAAGAGAGAGATGAATCTAGAAGGAACCATCATAAGTTTTATCAAGCATCACAAAGGTCTGTGTGACTCAAATATGCCTTGGGATCTATGAGGATATTCATTTAAATAATATCTGTTGAATAATAACATCAAATTCAAACATGTTATAACTTTCAGGGAAAGTGTAATTTTTTTCCTCGGTAGTATGAGGTAGGAAAATCACTAATTTTGTACATATTCATCTATTTTTCATGCTTTGAGTCATTATGGAGTCAATCTAGTAATATGAGGTATGTAGGTTTTCATTTTATTTTATATAACTTGATCAAATTTAAATTAGATTCATAGTGGCATTTTCCCACCAATTTTCTCTATTTGAAAATTTGAATCTTGTGATAAGGTTTTGGGATGTAGTCATGTTTGTATAAGTTTTCAATGTTTTAATTTGGCTAGTTAAGTTATATCAAGTTTTAAAAAGTGTTATATTACATACATGACTCACATTATTGGTCATATTTGTGGTTAAGTGATAAGTTAGGTAGTTGTACTTCCTCAATGTACATGAGGAAGTTTGGAAGGTAGATAGGATGGTCGTATGACAATAAAAAGAGTTGGTAGATATTTTTGGTGAGAATTCAATGTTTTAAATGGGTTGGTTTATAAAATATAATGTATCAAACCCAAAAATAAGATAATAAATAATATTTTGTTTCTTTAAAGACAAAAAAGTGTATCAGTCCTTGTCTTTCCTTGCATGAGTGTAATGAAATATTAACTGTGCAAGCATGATTAATAAAGGAAAGTATAATAAAAAAATTGGAGTTATTTGTGTAAATTAGTATTTTTTAACATGATTAATGTGTTGTTTCAAGTATCTAATAGTTTAGTTTCAAAATTATTTAAGAATATTCAGGTTACAGACTGCGTTGTACCCTATTTCTGTGAATTAACAAGTAAGATTGTTTGTATTTGATTGAATATTGAAACACACCACATTCAATAACTCATTATTGTATTTTTAGAGTTTATAAGGATTCATGTATTGTTTTTTAAAGTATTTATTATAATTACCAAGTCATATTTATTATTTTGTGGATAAATATTATCACATACCCTATATAGACTATGTAATCATACACAATTGTAGCTAAATTATTCTCAAGGGGGATATAAGCTTGTAAGACATATTATATGACATTGGAAATGGATATTAGGATTATAAAAACATGTTTAAAATCCAAAATATTTTTTAAAAATGTAAACTAAGTATTTATTAAATAAAGGGTAGTGTTTAGGTTATATAAACTTATGTTTGTACATGCAGTCATACACAGAATTTTGAGAAAGAAGGCAACAAAGGTCTTAAGGAGATAACCAATATTTTTAATAGGTGTATACATAATGAAAAAACCCTATACATATATTTATATCATTTTAAACTTTCAAAAAAATCTTAAAACTGATATCTAATTCCTTTCGAGTGGTCACTTTTTGCATATAACCTTGTTCTAGGGTTTGGGATGAAAATTGGTTTTTGTAAGAAGTATAACCAGCCAAAATTCATGAAAATTGGTATTTATTTTGGTATTAAATCCTAATCAAGTATTTTTAGACATATTTTTTGGTTTGGAATATTCCTATACATTTTCAAGTGACTGTATGCATAAAGTAATGATGCATATCTAATAGGCCTAAACTGTGGCCTGAAAAAGATTGGAAAAGTGGTCAAAAGCAAGAACTATGAATTAAAAATTTATGAAGTGATAGATGGACATAAAGTGTATTTACATATGATTTCATTTTTTCAATATTGGCTCATACATGTTTGTACATGAAGAAATAGCTCAAAAAAGGGCTATGAGGATTGTAGATAAAATAGGCAAAGTTACCAAGGTTAAGATATGAAGTGACAAGGGGTTTTTTGATGGTTTTAATAGTATAATAAGGTTAAAAATTAAAAAAAAACAAATTCATTAGAATAAAATAACAACTATATCACTTTTAAATCAGTGAAAGTGTCAAAGAACCTTTGTATATAAAGACAAAAAAAATGGATTTGTTTAGCAAGATCAAATTTGGGTGTTAGTAGAGGTGAATGGATGAATTATGTTTGTTTTCATATTTTTCATAGATAAATGTTACCCTATGCATCATAGAAATGGCTGGTTAGTTTCCCTAGTCATTCCAACTAGTATTCAAAATAATATGTGTGGTTAAAAATCACTCACAAAGTTATTGAAGCTTATAGGGACTTAAAATCCTAAAATATAGGAGAAGCAATTGAAAGTATGGATCTAGTGTACTTGATACATTGTCTAGTTCATTTATATGATGCTCAATTATGTAATTCAAGTATGTAAAATGATATATAAGATACTACATCAATGTTTTTCATTTAAAATGATATATTTAGTTAAGCTTTAATGGAGGTATAAATGATGGGATGGTTCAAGAATTATTGTATTCATGAAATCAACAATGCATAGACTTATAAACTGAGTGTTTAATCAAAGATGATGAGACCATAAATATTTCCATGTGTAAATTACATCCCAAACCTAATAGTTTCATGGCTTAAGCTCTACCTAAAATGATTGTTTATTCACCATGTAAATTGCAGCCAGAAGAGAGGTTTAAAACACTTTCTCTTCTTGACAACATTTTATTTAGAGCCATTTGAAGGTTCCAATTTGAAAGGGAATAAGCATAGTATTTGTTTAAGGTAGGTATATCATTAGGGAATAGTGATAAACATTCAAGTTGGATTCATATTCTAATTTTTAATATTGTGTCATTTCTAATGTTATCTCATTGTTTTTTACATATGAATGATTGTTCCACTTCTATTGGATCATTTTGAAGTTTATCAAAGGTAAAATTAGTCATAAATACAAGTTTTGGATATTTTAATAGTTAAATATTTATAAATTAAGTCCATGTTTAGCATTATCTTTTAAATTTTATAATACATAGTGTAATAAGAGAGCAAATGCCTCACCAAATGGAGTTTTTCCCACACTCGCCTTCTCTAGATGATATATTTTGTTCATATTTTAATTCATATTACATTATGTTTTACCATAGCTTGTGATGTAGTTGAGTTTTTATTTATTAATGTGCGGCTTCATTCTACTATTCCTATTTCTATTATTTTAGATTGGTACTCAACATTTGTTGGTAAGTTTTGGGCCAAATTATGGGAGTTGATGGATACCAAGATGAAATAATCTACCATATTTCACCTAAAAACTAATGGGAAGACATAATTTGTGATAATAAAATTGATATATATCTTAAAAGGGTAATAAATGAAGCATCATGAGACTTTGGATGAAAATTTGGTGTATATTGAACATTCCTATAATAACAAAGTGAATTATTTTACTTTTAAAAATTATTTTAAAACTTAGTTGACTTAATTTTATCCATGTGCATTTAATGTTATTTTTAGATATTAATACAAAGTAAAAATAATCAATAGATACATACATTTGAAATGTTCTTTGAGAAGTTTCATCAAATTCACCTCTAAGTGAAAGAGAAATTAAAGGAGTCACAAGCCAAGTACAAAGCAAGACATGGTGTACATATAAATAAGCATAATTTGCTTGTTTAATACAATGTATGATTGTATTTTTAAGGGATATACCTTTAAAAAATCAATATCTTAAGCCTCTCAAATATGGTTCACTTTATATTTTGGAAAATGTGGGCAACAATGCATTTCAACTTGATTTTCCCACTTAAATGAACATATATCTCATTTTCACTATTGAGAATTTATGTTTATTTTAGCATTACAAGTATTAAAATGCATATTAAGGTATTTTTATACTTCAATTGAGAATATCACTCTTAACATCTAGTTGGATGTGGAGGAGGATGTTGTGCTATGAAAAAAGAGAGGACAATAAGAAGATGAGTTTAAGATAATTTATAGTCAATTTACCTAACAATTTCAATTGGTATTCAAAATAATATCTTCATGAAAACGTTACTTGTTTACAAAGTTATAAAAGCTTTTAGAGAATTAAAATCCTCAAATTTGGGAGGCATGATCTAAAGTATGGATCTAGTATACTCGATATGTTGTCTATTTCATTTATACGATGTTCAATTATGTATTTTAAACAATGTAAGAACTATTTAATATAATTAACCTTTATAATGTAAAACTAATGATTTATTTAAATTCTAATGGAAGAATCAATGATGAGATGGTCTAAACATTCTTTTAGTAACTAGATAAAAATATTTTAGCTTTAGAAATTGAGTGTTTCATCAAAAATGATGAAATTGTCAGGTATTTTCATATGGATATTACATAACCACCCTAATTTTTACATAATTTATGATCCACCTAAAATTATAGTTCCTTCACCATGTAAAAAATGGCCATAGAAGAGGTTTCAAACACTTTATCTTCTTGATGACACTCCATTTGGAATCATTGGAAGGTTAAAAGGTGAAACAACATAAGTATAGTCTTTATTTAATGCAAATACATCATTACATAATTAAATTACAAGCCTTGAATTTGGATTGACATTCTAATTTTTAATATCAGGTCCTTTGTCATGTTATCTAATTGTTTTCTAGATGTGAATGGTTTTTCTAGTTATGTTGGAGCATTTTGAAGTGTCAAAGAGGTGAAAAGTAGTCACGTGTTAAATTTTTTATATTATAATAATGAAATATCTATCCATGAAGGCTATGTGTAGTACTATATTGTATAATTTTGGACATACATAGTGGAATGGGAGAGAATTGCCTCACCAAATAGAGTTTTCCCAAATTATCTTTCTCTAGGTGATATAGTGTGTTCATGTTATACTTTGTCTTATCTTGTGCTTCCTTATTATGTTAATTATGTTGTAAATATCATTTCTATAACTTTTTTATCTTTTTGAATCAATGTTGAACTAGTTTATAACTTTCATCTATCAATCATATGTTAAGTTATGAAGATAGAATATGCATTGTTGAAGCTTATATTATAAAATCCACCTACTTTATAGATCAATGAGATATTAAAAATACACAATATTTAAAACCAAAAACCAATTCTTGAATAAAATTTAAATGATAAACAAATGCTCTATATATGTATTTCATTCTTGGTAACTAGCCATTTCCACCATAATGATATCTATACATCTACACAAAGACATTTTCTTCCACAAACGATTTATCTTTAATTAAAAAATTCTTTACATTGACCACATGTACAAAATAGAAAAATTTAAAACCCAAAACGACATGAAAAACTATCTAAAATGCTCTTTGAATCTCCATTACAATCTTAAAGAAAAAAATATTACATGGCTAATGTCCAAGGAAAGAAATCATAACTAGAAGTTGATTCATGATTTATGGATCTCATTCTTACAAACTAAAATCTTTGCCAGGAGGATAAATATAATAATCCATAGATATTTTCCATAACCCAACCTTATTAATAAAATATATTAGTGTCAATGAAAAATCTTAGATAAAAAAAATATTTCATGCAGAGATTTTTATTTGCACTTAACCCACCTCACAATGACTGCATGCCTAATCTATAGCATATCCACATAAAGACATAAACAAGCATTAGTAACCTGATCCAAAAATAAATAAACATACTCAATCAAAAATTAAATTTAATAACCATAGTAAAAAATACATGTGAAAAAATGGCAACTTGAGGGTTGGATTTGACAAACATAAGTTAGGATTAGTGGTAAAGGGGTGGAATTTGACTATAAGGAATATTTTGGCTAAAAAATGGAAATTCTTTAGTCTTGGGGAGTATTTTTTTGATGGCTTATAATTATCTAAAATGTATAAAAATTAACATAGATTACTTTTAAATTTTGAAATAATGCCCAAAATCAGTCCATAACTCATCTATTACCTACCCAAAATAAATTTATGACCTCACACAATATAATTTGGATGGGATAGTATCTCATCTGACCACCATCATTGTAGAATTATATCTCCAAATCAATATGAATTAAAGGCTATTTAGTGCATACAATTTATAAATTTTTAAAAATCTATTGATTTATATACTACTAATAAGCTATTGTGTTTACAATATGACAAATTATGAGACATAAGTTTTATACCAAATTAACTTATTTCACCTACTGAAAGGAGTTTGAAAGGTATATTTTACAATAAATTTTGATTTTTTAGGAATCACAAGCTATTTTTATAATATTTATTAATTTATTTCATATTTGTGGGAATTTATTACTTTAGCATTTTAGTGAAACTACGTAATTTTATTCCACAAAAATAATCTTCATAATCAAATTATTTAATGCACATTATCATCAACTATTGACATCATGTTGGTGATTTCTCATTACTGTATGGTGCATTTATTTTTACATTTGTTAAAGATGGTACATGTCATTATGATTATATTTTATAAAATTATAGTACCATTGTGGTAATGATTCTTGAACAAGATGATCATAAACTCAAAGGTACCCACCAAAATTAGGTTTAAGACACTAGCATGGTCAAATAAAGAGTCTTTCTATAAGTATCACTCTACGTGATAAACATCCACCTCATATTCACATGGGTAGATAAGTTTATAATCTAGAAAGGGACTATACCTTTGAAATCATCTTTTATATATTTGAAAATTTGAAAAAAAAAATCATCTATGTATTCAAAAAGAAAATCCATCTCAACTTGTAGAACTCTCAACTATATTTTTTATCATATGTACAATGTAGCATAACTTATCTTTAGAATTTATAAAACATGGTAACCTTATGTTTAAAACCTATAAATTTATTAGCTTATAAAAGAAACATAATTCTTTTAGGATCTAATTAGGAAGACCATCAATAGAAAATTAATATATCTACATCTAGAGAGGATTATAAAAAGACCACTTCTTACTCAAGTCAAGTTAGAAACTTTAGCAGAAAAACTTAACATAAACATGCATACAATATTTTTTCCTAATGAAGGACATATCAAAAGCATTTCATAAAGTAAATAATTATTTTAAATTACATATTCACAAAACCAAAGTTTTAAGTCAAAACACTTAGCTCCACCCATAAATACCAAAAATATATGATATTTTTTATTTGATCAAGTAAACAACCTAGTTTTACAAGGATCCAGGAACCATAAATGTGTTATATAAAAACATAATAGGCCATCATGGTTGAGTAGTAAAAAAATAAAAATAAAAACTAGCTAGATAAACCCTTAATCAGTGAAACAAAAACAAAAGAAAATAGATCAGGAGGGGGGACCCTCTGGTGGTTCCTTTTCCTCTTTAGATATATTCTTAGGTATTCCCAACTTTTTCTTTCAAACTTTTTCCCTCATCCTATTTTTGGGTCGTTCAACATCATCTCAAGGGAGGATCATATGCAGCCTTTTATGTCCCTATACATATAGAGGGGTATTCTTTATAGGGGTCAAATTATGGATATTAGGTGGGGGTGTCCATCACCTTCAGTGGTTACTTAACTGAGGTTTGGTTTAGCATGTTGGAATAGATAAAAGACTGAATGGTCATCTCCTCTTGCCTATGAAAGTCATTCTATTCTTGAATGAGACTAGGCAAGTTCAATATGGCTTCCTACACCCCGTTGTTAAAATTATCTAAGTGATTTTTATTGTTTTTCATTTCTTTAGATAGTAGGAAATTACCCTTCCTAATGACCTATATGGAGATGCCCTCATCTAAGACAACTAGTTTAGGATTAGGGATAAACATCTTCAGTTGTAGTTCATCAGTGGAGGTTTTTGAGAGGCTAAATTGGGGGGTACTACCAAAGGGGTAGTAGGATTCTGAGGTGGGGTCCTCCTCCGGGGAACATTCCTTGGTAGAGGACCCATCTAGGGGGATCTCCCTCCCTTGGAATGTTTGACTATTTTTAACCAATAGTAGTATAATTCCTTGATGCAATATGGTGTTGGATTCATTAACTTGGTAGGCAAATGTTGTGCATTCTAAAGCCTTTAATAGGTAGAATGGGAGGATTATCTTATAATCTTGGAAATGGTTTAATAATAGAAAGTTGTGGGAGAAAATTAAATTATACTTACCTTAAAAATTCAAGTATCTCATCACTTGGAGGCAAACCTATGGCCATTGCCATGGGAGATTAGCTTGGGGGAAACCTTTCTTATCCATTTTCATGAACTCATTTGTGTGAAAGAAGCACTGAAGGAGTTATTGATTTTTAGATTGGTATTTGTAAGCCTTCAACCCTTCATATGGCATGTCTATGGCCTCACCTATAAATTAATTTGTGAAATCAATCTTAATTCCCCACATCACCAACATACACTTATTCCATCTAGTGACAAAATCTTTTACAACATCAACATCATGCTCACTAATCTACAACATTAGTTTTGTAAGTCCCCCTCATCATAAATTTTTCCAAACATTATTTAATCCATGAACCTCATAAAAAAGAGGTAGGCTCTAATCATTCTCTGATGCCCCCCATTATCTTTATGACATCGGATCCGAGACAAGCATTTAGGAGGTTTTGGAATAAACTAATTTGAATAGTTTGAAATAGGCTTTGGAAGCATTCTACCTTCATCCTTAGGCAATAAATCCAACTCACTCTTTCATAATGGTGATTCATAATTTTTAAAACATAATCTCTTGATAAGAGATGTTCTGTGTGTTAGCTTAATATCCCTTCTATCCCATTGTACTTTCATTTCATATGGCTAATTAGATGATGTCAGTGATTAGCATAAAAGAATAAAATTTAAAAAACAAAATAAATATGAAAATAAATTACATCACCACACATTTATTTCATTTTTTATTTAATATGAATGAAATGGCACATTAAAAAAATAAACTCATAGGTATCTCACTCAATTAATTTACACAAATATACCAAAATCATAGCATATTTAAAATAAAAATTGAATTTCAATAACTTTATAATTAATATAATTATGTGGTAACATTAGAAAATAAAAATCTTAGAGGTTAGCAGAATAAAATTATACAAAACAATAATAGATACAATTCAAAAAATATATCATTGGAGTAAATACAAAAATGGTTCAAACACAGTCCTTTTATTGTTCATGTTTCATATTTTATTTCACAACAAGAAATAAATTATATATCTTAATTCTCAAAATCTAATGTGGCAAATAATAATGTATCTCAATAGGCATTATTTTATTAAACATCTACACAAAGTACAATTATTAACAAAAATTAGACAACCTTTAGAAATGAAATACATTTATAGGATATATTCAGGTTTACTAGAATATTAAAGTGATTAAAATGTATATGTATCCTCCATTACAAACACTATTGCATACTTTTATAGGTGGTCTATAAAATCACTTACAATAGGTATCCTCATCAAATCATATATATAAATAAACAAACTATGAAAATTATAATTTAAAAAACACACACACACACACACACAAATAAAATAAAATTGCGATGGATAATATAGAAAAATATTTGTAGGTACAATGAACCTTACAAGTTTATTAATATGAGGTATATGTTCAAATTATCTCCAAAAATTTAATGAAAATAAGAAGTTCTAATTCCTCGCATTAACTATTCAAATAGATTCCTTAAAGTAAAATAAAAATGTTGACAAAATAGCCCAAAGAAATAATAGATATGGTAGGTATATAACAATAAATATAAGTAAATTAAACTATATAACAAATATCATATACTCTAAGAAACTTTTTTTTACATGAACAAATGTTAAAACAATTATTTAACAATCCTTTTATATTAAAATAAATATGAGTAAAAAAATAATGATACAAACTAAGTTTAGTGTTATACTGTGTTCTGATTTCTATAGACTACAAATACAATAATGAGGTACAAAAATAAATCTAAAATTGTTCTACATGTATAATATGTATAAAAATATAATGATATAATAAAATATGGTGTGGCATTAAAATAAAGTCTTAAAATTAACACACTGGTTCAATTAAAATTTCAAACAATATTCACATTATAATAACCTTTAATTGGTGCCATCATGTGGCATTACCAATGCCTAGACAAATAGATAACTTTTATACATATACCTACTAGATTGAGCCTTAAATTTCATACCTGATTAGTAATACACATTACATGTTGAAGGATGAAATTATTAAATTTCCATACTCTTTGTGTGGGGTCTGTATTGGTGTGGTCAAGTTGCAAGACCTAAGGGTGGTTGATAGTGCCATTGGAAAATAGGTTGAAAACATGAGTTTGGGAAGGGTGGGTGGTGGTTTAAATAAATTGAATGAATGGTGTACATACCATTTATATGGCCACAAGTTTATTCTAAAAATATCTATTTTTGTCCATTACACATATGGCACACTTGGAATGTTTTTATGAATGATATGTTGGCCATTGGTAATATGGTAGAAGATATAAAAGGATGAGAGGTGAATAATTTGTATTCAGTGCATTAATATAGTTTTAGTCGATGAAAAGTTTTTTATGCACTAAAGTAGTTGATATTGACATTATTTTTAAGTTTATTGATGGCAAGTCTATATTTAAAATATTTGCATTATTATATTAAGTATTATTAATTTTTTGGTTAGAATTTAATGTGCATGTTTGTATTCATGGGCTAATTTGACATGTTATTAACCTAATCAAATGGGTGTATTAACAACATATTAATACAATGATTTTTATAATTTTTTAGTGGGTGGTAAGTCTATTCTATAGACACTTAGTTTTTCGGTTTTAACATTAGAAAATAATAATTTTCCTTATTTCATGGGATTAAAATAGTATATCTTTTTGATAGATTGATGTGCAATGACTAGAGATTGGGGATGTGACAATTTTTATGTGAGTTAATCTCAAAATCAATGTCTCTATGTGATTGCAATATAGATATTTTTATTGTCCTTAATTTCTTGCTAGCAGTGATATCATATTTTTTTAATAACATATTTGGTTTTAAATATATTTGGATAGTTTTCTCTATCCTTATGGAAAGAAAAAATATTTTGTATGCCTTTTTGGACAAATAAAGTTTTCCATTTTATAGGCATATTTTTTTATAGCTTTCATTAGGGTTTATGTAACAAAAATGTTATATAATTTATTGACAGCCCACATTTAAAGTAGGTGGATGAATATGATTGCATTTGCCTATTATTGATGGATAGGGCCTGAGGTTTATCCTAGGGGATGTGTTGGCCCTTGATGAATAGGTGTTAGATATAAAATAATTAGTCTTGGATAATAATACATTAAAATAACATTTGCATCCTTGTACATACATCAAGAACATAAAAATTTAAAGAATAGACTCAATAATTATGGAAAATTTACCTCTCTAATTGATTCATTTTTTTGAAAAATTAACCTTTGATATCATTTGAATCCTTCGCTACATTTATAGTATTAAATTTAGAATTTCAAGGGTTTCAAATCCTATAGAAGAGAATACCATTGAATGTCTTTGATTTAATATCTATATTAAAAGACTTTACACCTTTATTGTGTTAGAGATTTTTTAATTAAACAAAAAAATAATTATGGGTTTTTTTTATATAACATATCCACCAAGAGACATGGTATGGACATGTAATAGTACATGGATGAAGAAATTATTCAAATTATATTACCTAATTTTTTTTAATAAGGGTAGGACTATATTATATATAAACATTGTTGTAAAAAAACATTCAATTTTTCTTTTGTTTTGGTAAGATTTCTTTTTCTTTAAAAATATTTGTAGGAACAATTCATATTTTTTTAAAGATACCATTGAAAACAAAATAACTAGTAAATAAAATACTATTTTTTCTCCATGACCTATGCATGTAAAAAATGTAATATATTCATTCAATCTTTGAAGGTATATAAAAATACCAAAAACTAGAGAATTGAAAATAAACTTTAATGCTAGAACTTCATTTTTCATCTCTTAAGTAGGCAATCCACCAAAATAATTGTAGTAACCATGTTTATTAAAAAATCTCAAATTTATAACAAAAAGAAAATAAAATCACACTCATAACTATATAATTATACAAATCATTTTATTTTTGCATCATTAAATAAAAATGATAGAAATAATTAACTGAAATATGCTTGAAACAATCCTGAATTTATTGAATACAATCATTTCCAAATTCACCTCTAATTAAGAAGAAAAATTTATAGTTATTTTAATGGAAAAACATCACTTTAACCTTAGATCATGCTTATTAAAGGAATTTTCCTTCCACTATTACTATCATGTTTTTATAATCATATGCATAATGCAACATGATATTTGTAATTATGTGTTTATTGAATATATAGTTAACCTTAGACCTCATTACAAAATGAATCAAACCAACCTTTTTAGAATTGTAGTCACTCCAATTTCATGACTTCCATGTCAAATTCCAAAATAGAATGACTTATTGCAATTTCTCACAATTTGGTCTGAAATCATTTGTTCATCTAATATATGCATTTGAACTTACTTTTTACCATCTCGAAGTATGGAAAACTCAATGTATTATATATGTTCAATTATCAATTTATCTATTTAATTATCATTCTCTATTCAATTATTTTTCTCTATTCAATTATCAAATTCTCTATTCAATTATCACTTTTGTCAATTTATCTATTTAATTCCCACTTATCTAATGAATTCAACAGTTTTCCCTTCTCTATTCCTTCACGATATCCCTATCTAATTAAATAGGTATTTGAGTTATTTAATTAATTACTCTTCCAATTACTAATTTTCCTCTTGTCCCCCTATAAGGGATACCTTCATTCAAAGAGGAATCTTGAGATCCTAAGAATACACCCTTGTGAGTGCATCAATTATACAAAGAATTAGTAATAAAGGGGGATTATTTTCTACCCTTCATCTTAGAAATAAGATGAAGGGCCCAACTTTAAGTTCCATGTGCTTTCTTGGAGAGGATGTTCCACCCTTCATCTTGGAAACAAGATGAAGGTCCCACCTTCATTCATCTTTGATATTTACAAGGGGAATCCTACACCCTTCATCTTAGAAACAAGATGAAGGGTTTATATTTATACATAATTGATATTTAAAAATAACATCCTCCACCATTCATCTTGATGAGGTGAAGGGATCCCATCATTGATTCATGTGCACTCTTGAGGACTCTTTTGTAACCATTCATCTTGATCTGAAGATAAAAGATCCTCCTAGATCTAGATTATATAAATACATATCTTTATAATGAAATTCAACATGCTCAATATATATGATAAAGTGATGTCAAATCATCAGGTCCCTTTGTGCATCAATATTCTACTCTTTGATCAAATCAACAAGGTCCATAGCTTTAATGGAGGTGTTAAATTACAATTTCCATTTATAAAGACAATTACCATCTACATTTAAGCTACATCCCAATAAATATAAGCTACATTGAAGGTTTTGCATTGTTTGTTTGAATGTTTAAATCATTTTAGTCTTTTTCATTATTTTTTTGACCTCATGAGTTCTTATGTGTGTGTTTTCATATTTTGTATCACTTTATTTTAAGTTCTTAACAACTTTGTGAAAATATAGAGAATTCTCATTCTATCGACATATATGGCATGTCTGGTGGGGTCATGCACCCCACATGTCTTTCATTTAAGCCTGTATAATAGTATTTTTTTGGAAATAATATTAATATTTGGGCTCTTTTATATTCATTTTTTTAATTTTATTTGTCTCTGTTTATCAATTAATTTGTCCCCAAAAATGGAGAAATCATCTTTGTTGTTTTGCTAATTGATGAAATCATATATTTAAATGATGAAATCATTCATTATTATTTTCTAGTTTGTTTTATTATGTTTTCATGTAGGTGTGCTTATTAGTAAAAATTTTCTGTATTCAGGCAAAATTGTTTCAAATTCAGTGAAATAATTCAACTATTGGTGAAATTATTCCAAGTTCATTTTTTTATCATTGGCAAACTTGTTTTACTTTTAGTGAAATTGTCACTATGCTTGGAAAATTATCATGAATTTAGTGAAATTATGCTCCTAATTAGTTAAATCATCCTTATAATTGATGAAACCAACTCTGTCTAGTTTTTTATCTTCTATCTATTTTCTATGTAGGTTATTAAAAATAATGAAAAGGCCCTACAAATTAATGAAATTGTCTCTATGTCACAACCTAAAAGTTATAAAATAGATGAAATAAAACTCCTTAAAGTTATTAAAACCATTGATATAAAGTTTAACCACTTTTATTTTAGGTTTAACATAGTTTTTATCTAATTTTACAACTAACCAAGGCAAATTTCATTGACATTTACAAACTAGTTCTTAAGAATGAAAAAATCACAATTGTTTTATTATCTTAAGAGAATTTTACCTTACACTTTTTTCTTATATAGCTGTGTTATTTATCATTCTTGTTTGGTTGTCTTGTTGTCTTTGAAAATATGACTTGATGTATGCTCTTCTCTTGCCCAATTATGGGGTCTCGAGAATTAAAAATCAAATATGTCTTTACCTTTTAATTTTCATTTGGCTTAGTGAGAAGGATTTTATCACCTCTTCATAAATTCTTTAAGGGTGCATTGACTTTGGGTTTCCTCTCCTAGCATCATACCAACTCCACTTATCATATTTGGTATACAAATTGAGCATATTATCTGATTGGATAGTGGTTGATAAGTTAACTTGATAATTTGAATAGGTCTTCAAGGCATGCATGTATTAGACATTACACTTTACTGAGTAATTGATAGATGAAGTGGTTGTGAAATGGATAAGACCCTTTTATAACAAGCTAGATAATTTGACAACCAACTGACAAATCATTCTAAATCACCCACGTACCATAAGGTATATCAAGACCATTTAGTTTTTCCAACTGAAATTTTAGAGTATAAGCCTATTTTCCATGGAATTATCACTAATGCAAAGATGCAAGTTTAACATATCCCTGATATTATCTTTTAAATACAAAATTTTGAGAGAAAGGGGTGTAAAAACCCTCTTGATAACTTAAAATAATTAATTACTTTTAAATAATCTTAAATTGTATCCTTTTAAAGTAATTACATCAAAAGGATTAGTGATTTTCCCCTAAAAATATGTCAGTTTATAGTGTAAGGTGAGATTTCTTGAGTCCTTATTTGGTTAAACATTTTCATATTATAATTACACTAAGAGAAATTACTCTATCTATGTGTTTAGTTAAAAAAATTCCATTCTACCTTGTTCAAAATGCATAAATTTCACACCCTTGTCTTGTTTGAATTTGTATTGTTAATCTATTTGTGTCTTAATTAAATTTATGTCCCTTTACATCCCATATCATTCAAATGTGTACACTCCATACCTTTATTTTTTGTGTGAAATCATGCCATTGTGTTATCCACTTGAATTTAGACCACTTTTCAAATTTTCAAGCTTAATCTAAGTCAAATTTGTTCAAGCCTTGTCATTTCTAAAAATTTTACTCTTGTCTTTTCCCAAAAGACATCTTTTTATCCAATTATATTCCAATTATTGATTTTAATGTGCCTCATTAAACTTTAAGTGGTATGGCTTATAATACTAGTTACGAGGATGATTAGATCAAAAATCAAATCAATCCCTTTATGATAGACCAATACATGAAAAAAAATTTGAGTAATATGATTCTCAAGATCAAGAACATATGGAATTCCATCAATTATAATACAAATAAGGGACACCTCTTTATGGTGTGCCTCAAACCCATTTTCAGCACCAATTATATGTTGATAGAGAAAATAATTTGTTACATTTTATTAGAGATGGGAACCAAAGTTCCTCCTGATTTCCTATATAGAATATATTTAGGGAATAAATAATATATCCTACACCTAACCATGTCATAACTATATATTTTATGGATGATACACATTATTTTTTCTATTTCTATCTAATTTTTACTTTTTTTTCCTAGTTTTGAAAAGAAATAAAATATTTAAGAGGGTATGTAGAAAAACCTATTAAAAGATGCACATGTTGAATTTAAAACTTTTTAAGAGATATTACTTGTATTGGGATGATTTCACACAATAATAAATCACTACCACACACTTTTTTGTAAGACAAGTAGATGGGTGGATTGCCTTGTGTGAGCTAGATCCTCGAAGCGAAAGCTTTTTAGGAGGCTGTCAATCCACCTAATTTAAGCACTTAAGTTGATAAATGAAAATGAAATTATTTGAATAAAATGAAAAAAAAAAACAAAAACAAAAAAAAAGAAAAAAATGATATCAAATAACTAAAATTAAAACATGGAAGTTAAATTCTTTGTTAAAATAATGACTAGATAAATCAACTAGTGCTGAAAATTGATTAAGGCATAATGGTGGTTTTTGGTTTGGAAATTTGATAAGGGTTAAAATAATGGTTTTTTTTGGGTTGGTAAATGATTGAGATGATAAAAATGAGAGGGGTGAATGGTTGAAAAAGATAAGATAGTAAGTAATTAAGGTGGCAAAATGGTAAGGGGATAAAGAGGGTGAAGATGACAAAGGAGCAAAAAGGGTAAAGGTGGCAAAATGGCAAAGGAGGTGCATGGAATTAAAATGGAAAACATTTCAAATGAGGTCAATGGATTAAGATGGAAAAGGTGGCGAAGGGGGTGAAGGTAAATGTAATTAAAAGAAAGGACTAAAATGAAACACAAAACAAATAAAAATTAACTTGAAGATTTGTTGATGCTTTTGATGATGTAGTTGATGATGTAGTTGATGATGTTGTTGAAGATGAATTCCTATAACAATTCTGGTAGAAATTTATTTCTTTGAATTATTTTAACCTCCAAGATGATGACCTCCTTAAAAAATGGGAAACTTTCAATAAGAATGCTTTAACCAAAACTTAACTTAACCTTTGGTGAAGGGGAGGGGGTTATTTATAGCATTTGTTGTGAAGAATCATTCCAAAAGAGGGAATAGTAGAAGTATGGTGCCATTTTCCAAGTAGGCTCATAAATGACAAATGGTATAAGGCTGGTGGTATTCACACCTTCTTGGTTTTGTCTTCCACCTTGCACATGAGTCCAATTTAGAGTGGGAATCATGTCCATGGGCTCAAATGAGGCCAAAGGACTTTTCACCAAGATAATTTGTATTTTGGATAAGTGCCCCATTAATTTTGGCACCATTCTCCATGTGGGTGTATGAGTGTTCATTAAAGACAAGGGGGTGAGATTCCCACTTAGCCAATAGGTCTCCCACTTAGTTGGTTTGTCTCCCAACTTGCCAAAGAGTCTAAAATGGAGAGGGGATCATGCACATGTGCTCATATGGGTCAAAAATACTTTCCACCACTCACTTCCATCTTTTTGATAAGTTCCCCATGAATTTTGGAATCATTCTCCATGAATGAAAACAAAAACACATTTTGAAAGATGGTCCCATAGGAAAAATGTGACATACTTCAAAGGAGGGACCCTTTGGTGCTTAGTGATGTCATTAGGTACCTTGGAGCTAGGCCCCAGGTGGGGTATGATGTCCCACCTCATGGTACCTCACTTCCAAGCCATGTCACTTTCCATATCACCTTTCATGTCACTTTCCATGTCATCATGAATAGTACTTTTCAATAGTGATTTGGTTAGGTTAAGAGAGGTTAGTTAAGGATTAATAAGGTTTTAGGTGGTTTCTAGGGGATCCTGAGGCATTTATTCATCAAAAATTACAAGTGTGTAGTCTTTTAGTGTCTACATTTTGCCCCTTTTTATTATACAGCTTTCAATTAACAAGTTATAAAATAAAAAATGAGTTGCTTTGTTGAAGGTCAAGATGCCTTGAGTATGGGAGGAGGTGCTCCCCATCAAAATAGGATTTGATGAGGTAAATTAGAATTGGGTATGAATTTGATAAGTGGTTGGTGGGGAGGCATTAAGTGGTGCCAAAAGGTAGTTGGGTATTCAAGATGCAAACATGTGCACAAAATCTGACTAAGTGCGATAGTCGATATCACAAATGAACTAAAGTTTCTAATGTTGGTTAATTTAAGTTTGGGTTTAAAGGGACATATGTTAGGGGAAATCAATCCATAACAGTAGTCATAGCTGATTAGGTCATGCCTATCAAGTGATCTACATAGGGTCGGGGCTAGTTGTAGGTATCCAAAGTAGGAATTATTCCTACAAAATAACTAATATGGTTGGGTCATGTAAAAATGCAACATGGTAAGGTTGGTTGGTTTGGTCAAAATGGCCTAGGCAAGGTTACCGTAAAGATATATAATATTTTAGGTCTAAATGGCCAATGTCAAGGTGGACATGGTTGAATGGTCATTTGGTCAAGAGATTGGTTGGAAAGGGTTCAGGTAAGGGGTGGTTGAGATGACTCCATATGTACTAGGCAAGAGGACACTACCTACATATTTTTGTGGATATGATATCCAAAGAAAATTCAAGCCAAATGTAGTTTTCAATGGAATTCAAACGGGCTTCCCTAATGTGATATATCACATGGTTAGGTTTGGGTTGATAGTTTGGTAACAGTGAGATGTCATGGTGTAGATTGGTGAATAGTCATCATAATAATCCCACATACATTAGGAGGAGAAGAAACGGATGGGTAAGGTAAGATAAATAAGTGGCTAACAAAAGGTTAAGCATCACAAATGTTCTATGATGGAGCTAAGCCAAAGAAGAGGTGCCTTTGTGAGGAGGTTACGCCTTCTAAAATTATGTGAGGGTATAAGCACAATGTGAGAATCTATCACTATGACCTAAGTTTTAGGAGATGGGTTTTTATCAGGATCTACATAGTCTCTTTGGCAAAGGTTCATCACCTCTACAAGCCAAATTTTATGGTCAATAAAAAAGTGACTATTTTCAAAGAATTTCTTTGATGGCTAAGTAGATTATATGAGTTAAAAAATTGGTATTGTGGTGAGTGATAGAGGATGAACCATGCCTAACCCAAGAGCTGCATGGGTAGGATAGATAAAAGGTGGCCATTTATGCATCCTCTGTCCTAGTTTCTTAGAACCAATGACTTTGGGTTCCACTTAGAAGAGGCCATACTGACAAGGAGCTACATTGTCCAAGATATTAATTATATAATTGGATAAGATGGGGGATATTCTAGGTGGTAAACATTTGGGAGCTACCACTATTAGTAACAGTAGAAGTTTTGAAGGCATGATCATTACAATGGCCTATGAATGGAAGAAAATTTATGTCAACTAGGTTAAAGGTGACAATGATGCAAATGACCACTAGGCCCACAAGGATTGCAAGATTACAAATCAAATAGATACATCTTATGTGGATCAGATGATAAGGGCAACCAAAAAACATCATGATAACACATAATGACTATATCAAAATGACCAGTTAGATTGAGGGCTATGTGTCCTTATGAAAAGGTAAGTAGACATGACCATTTCAAGTGGGAAGACTATTCAAGAAAATTAATGGCATCATAAGACCCTCCCCATTGGTATAATGGATAATCATATCAGTGAGGAATAATAGTTAGGTATCCTATTTAAAGAATCATGATAAGAATGAATACATATCGTGTAGTCATTTGGTTTTGTAGGTTGTTCATGGTGCATAGAACTATGAGAGGTTGAAGATAGAGAATAATGGGAGCAATGGTGGAGATAATCATAAACCTCCATGACCAAAAATAATCTACATGGTGAATGTGCATATCTACCAAATAATGTAACATATAATGGTGATAATGGAAGTGTTGTTAAAGCAACAACAAGATGAAAGGCACCCATAGCCTGAACTTTATCCTGGACTCTTACCTCCTTAGTAATGAAGAAGGTGAGACTTTTGTTGTGCAAGGTGTATGGTCAAATAACATGACCTTCAACCTATCCATAAAGGGAACCCTCATTTTTGAAGGGGATACACATTGAGGAAATAATAGGTGGTACCTATGTGAGTAGAGCAATCAGAGCAGAGGGATGTAATGGATGAGAAGGGTGAAATACCTAGAGTATAATATGATTTTCCCCCTATGGCGATGAATGAAAAAGAGGAGAATAGAGAACACCCTTTAATATCTACTAATACAAGGAATGCTATGAATGTTAGTTCAGGGAGTAACAAAGTAGAAGGATGGTTGAACACAAATATAGATTCACCAAATGATCAACCTAATGCTTAGGTAGGAACATAATGTATGTAGAGGCCTTAAGTGAGGTGTGTATAGTTTGATAACTTTGTATATTCTATGTAACTCCTCACACCTTGAATAAAATATTACATAGTTTTTTGTAAATATGTACAAAATGTGTTGGATGTCATTATTTGAATGTTATTATGCTTAGGTTTATGTGGATAATTATGAATTTTATGGTTATGGTTATGGTTTTTGTAATCTTACTTGAAGTAAAATAGATGAGGTAAGCTAATGAACAAAATTAATAGTAAAGTGAAGAATATAATCAATAGACAAATGTCAAAATGAAAACATCAACCAAGCAAATTAGGTTGAAAAGGTAAGATTTTTATTCTTAGATAAGGATGATAAATAGACCTGAAGTGGGAGTAGCCTAATGAACATAAGCCCTTTGAATAAATTTCATGAATATGCTCTAAAGGATAAAAAAAGTGTGTTGATCACACTTTGTCAAGTACTCAAAATGTGTAGAGGGTTTAAAGGGGAAAGAGGTGATGGATAGGTCAAAGGGAGTAGTTTGAGAGGTAAAAAAGGAGGACCCATGCTTAATAGACAAAGATATTGAAGGGATAAATGGATGCCTTGAAGTAGTGAACCAAACAAGATTTCATGCATTAAAGTAGGAGAGATGAGGAACTGAGGAAAAAAACATGTATATGAATTATAAGCAATATGAATGGTGACTATACTCTAATGAGTGAGAAGTTGGAGTGATAATGGGAGAAAATAAAGGAGATCTAACAAGGGATGAGGTGAAGGTGGACCAAGATGTCACAGATAAAGATGAAGGTGGATAAGGATGGAAGGAGCCAAGCTTGGATATAGAGGAAGAAAAAAAGATCAGGAAGAATAAGGAATGTCATCAAGGGAGGCAAAAAAAATGAAATGAAATGGAGAAAAGAGATTGAAAATAAAATTTAGAAGATGGGGATTTGAAGAATGAACTATAGAATGATAGATTGGAGAATTGAAAAGGATGGGAAAAGAAGTGTAGCAATCATGAAGGGTAATGGGAGGATGATAAATGTGGGAGGCCATAAAAGGTTTAAAAATAAGTCTAAAAAAGAACAAGGAGAAAATTTTTTGGTGATGAAAATGAAAAATAAGGAAATACATGGAATAAAAGGAAAAAATAGAAAAAAAGAGTGAAATGAGAACACAAAAAGGATGACAAGAGAATAAAGAAGAAGGTAAAGACATGACCAAGTAAGCAAGGATGATGACAGGCAAGGAGATGAACAATGAAGTAAATTAGAGGGTGGTGTTGGAGATGAGAATGGGATGGAAAATCAGAAAGGGGTTAAGAAAAATGATGGGTGGATAAGAAGATGAAGAGATAAGGTATGTGTTAATCAGCTTGTTAAAAGAGATTGACAAGACAAAAAGTGGTGAGGTGGTGAATAAATAGGGGAACACAATGAAAGGGAATGAGATGAAAATAAGGGATGAAGATCAGGGATGGTAAGAAGGAAAAGGAAGAATTGAAGTAGGGATATAAAGCGCGGACACTCACATAAATACAAAAGATAAGTGAGTACCAAGATGAAAAGAGGAAAAGGGGAATGCAAAGTGCAAAAGGCTAAGACTGATAAGAAGAAAAGGTCAATTATAGAAGGCTTCTCGATAGATAAATACCTAGTTAGAATCTAGGTGTGAAGGAAAATAATGGAAAAGGCAGGAAGAGTGGCAAATCAATAGAGAGTGGTGGAGCACGTAAGAAAAAAATGGATGCTAGAAGAAACAAAAAAATAGAAAGTATGCAAGATTAAAAATATAGGAAAGAGGAAAACAAGAACTAAGAATTGGAATGAAGGTGGTTTAGAAGTAGTGAAAGAGCAGTAAGAAGGTGGTAGAAAAGAAGAGAAAGAGGTAAAAGTGTCTATAGGTGTGTAATGGAATAGGATGATGTGGAATTGGTGAGGAAAAGAGAGTGAGGAAGAGGGTATGATAGGTTGCCAGGGGCAAGGGGAAAGGATGAGGATGGTGGAAGAAGACAAAAGGGATAAAGGGAATGGTTGGTAAGAAGTAGAGAGAGGGACCAAAAACATGAAAAGTGGGTAGGTGAGCAAGCCACAAAGCATGCACAAGGAAAGGTGATGGGGAAGCCAATGAAGTAGAGTAGGTGGTGGCTTAATGAGAGATAAGAAGGGCTGATGAGGAAAGTTGTCAAACCTTGTGTTAAAATAGGTTGACATGCTAGAAAAGTGGCTAAAAGAGATTAGCAAGCTAAAGGGAGGGAGGTGGTGAAGAGATAGGTAGAGAAGTGAATGAAAAGATATTAGGTGAGAAGGTAAAATAAAGGATGTAGCCAAATTGAACTTAGTAACTGAGCGTTACCGACATAGTCCAAAAGATCTCAAGCTAATGTAGTTCTCCTAATAATGGTGGAATTATTAGATGATGTTAAAATACAAGGATGATAGGAAGAATCCTAAGCTTCCCTGACATAGGATGCCCTTAGCAAGAGGGTGTTGTTAGCGATGGAAATTATTGTGAAGAAAAAGGGGAGGATAATTAGTTTTTAGTGGCCAAACTACACTTAGAAGTCAAGAAATGCCTACATAGTCCATGGACATCAAGTCAATGTAGTTCAACAAGGGTTGGGTAAGTTGTGTTCAAATTGGTTTCCCCAATTTGGTGGACCACATGGTTTAGTTTGGTTGAGGGTTTGTAAAAAAGTTGTGTGCATTGAAGACAAGTTGAGGTTGCAAAGAAAGGTATCCCCATAAGGTGGGTTGATTGACATTAATGCTATTCTAATTTCATTTATGGTTTGTATGGATGATAGTGGTGCCACATAAGTAGGCTAGATGACCATACTAGATGTGGAAGAAGACATGAAAAATCATGAGACATAGGTCCAATAGAATACATGACTCAAATAGGAGAGAATAAGAAATGAGGTGTAATGCCTATTTGTTGACAAGGACAAAGTAAAATAAAATCCAAAGTTGGATTGACTTAAGGAATATAAGCCTTTTGAATGCTTTGCATTAGCATACGTTGGTTGAAAAAATAGGTTTCTTGATCATAGTGTGTCAAGTAATCTCTAAATCCCTTGATTTATAGATAGTATATAGGGAATATGGGGAATATGTAGTATGAAGGATAATGGGTGATGTGTATGGTAACATTATATGGTTCATTTTGCACTTTATTTAGGTGACTTAAGAATGATAATAGATAAGTCTATGTCATATGCTAGATCTAGACTGATCAATGCAAGATGTCTTCATGTGAAAGATGATTGTGGCTCACAACTTATTATGTTTCTGGATAGCCAATTGTGGCTTTATATTTTGTTTTGGTAGTGGGCTTTTTGCTTCATTATTGTATATGGGAAGTTGATCGATGTGGGAGGCTTCCAAGCAATTCCTCTTCTTTTTACAAAGTTAACTTAGCCATCCTTCAAGAGATTGGTCTAAGTTTAGTGGCTTTGTTTAATGTTCTTGATAATTATCCTTTAAGGGAGTAGTCTACCTTATATTTGGCAATTATTATTTTGTTTCTGGGCAATTTCCCTTCAAGGGAGTAGTCTAAAATTCTTAAGATATTAACCCAATTAACATTTTGGTATTCAAATTATTTTTGGATGTGATTGTTTTTTAGACATGGAAAATTCTAATTAGGCTTATAGGTTTATCATGATGAGGACAAAACTTTAACACAAGAAGGTTAATTATATGGGAAGAGGTGTGATTTTGAGATACAATGACCATAGGATTCCATCTTGTTTGAGATGAAAAGTATCCATGAGAACCATGCCATGGTTATAGCCATGGTACCCATATTTATGATTAAGCTATGACTATGATAGTTAATCACATGGTTATATGTCATAATAAATTATCCTTAAAAGGAGGGAAGGAAGATTGGTGAAGGTTAAAATATCATAATCAAGGGATGAGCTTAAGTTAAACAAAGCAATGATCTCGATCTTTCATTAACAAAAAATGGGATGTATATGAGAAGCATTGAGAGGTTCATGTTCTGGTTTGACCTCAAGAGAGGGAAAATGATAAGCTCTTAATCCATACTTTGGATAATGATGTAAGGTCCAAGCCAATTGAAATCAAACATGCCTCATTTACTCTTTTCCATGTTGGTCACATGTTAGTTTTCTTTTAGGATAAGGTCTCTGATATTGAAGTCTCATTTTTTGAGGCATTTGTTAAAAGTGAATTTGATACAATTTTGATATATATGGAGGTGGGTGATGGCTGATAAATGATGCTCATCAAGTAGCTTAAGTTGAGCTAAATGGTGTTAATGATAATCTTCTTCAGAAATAAGATCTTGCAAAGATATGCAAAGAGAGGGGATTTGGACTTCAAGAGGCAAGATTGCCTTTGCTATGAAGACTATAGAGAAAATGGTAGCACCTATAAAGCTTTAAATTCTAGTGTGATAATTCCATAAAGTGAATGGGATGTGCAAGTGCCAATCCCAACCTAAATTAGTAACAACTTTGGTTAGCATTTTGTTAAGGATTTTTTTATAGGCTTCTACCTATCTATTTGCTTGTAGATGGTAAGGAAAGGAAAAGATTAAATTGATTCCAAATTCATCACATAAACCTTGGAATTGCTTATTTTTGAAATATTTACCATTATTAGTGATGATATTATGAGGAACACTAAAGCGGTACATGCTATGATGGCTAATAAAGTTGATAATATTCTCTACCTTGGTCAAAATAAGAAGAATAACTTCCACCCACTTGGTGAAATATTTAGTCATTTTGATGATGAAACTATGCCACTATGAAGAATGGGGTTTGATTTCCCCAATGAGATTGAGCCCTCATTATGAAAAAGTCCAAAATTACTTAGATACTTATAGGCCATTGATTGGCATGACATGTAGATTAGTATGTTGTTGACATTTACCACACTTTTTTTAATTATCATAATAATCTTGGTTGAGGTTGGGCCAATAGTATTCAAGGTGAAGGATACATTTAATGATTGCTAGACTACTAAAGTGTCCCCAAAAATCCCATCATGCATTTCCTTAATTGTATGGGAAGCTTCATGGTTACGTAGGAAATGAAGAAGGAGACCATAAAAACCATGTTTGTAAAGGATTCCCCTAGTATGGTGTAATGAGAGATACTATGAACAAAAGTTCTTCAAGCATTCCTAGAGATGTTAGGAGAAATGATGCCTAGGTTGAAGAAGTTAAAATTTTGGTCATACCAAACGTTGGATGGGGATTTATCCACATTAAAAATGGTAGGGGGCTCAGGTTGGTTATAAGAGGGTTTGGTAAAATAATGAATGGTGACAAAGATTTTCGAATTGGAAGGTTGATAAGAGATTTACGAAGCAAGGCAAGCCATTGTATCCATGAACTTATTGGTAGACTAGGGAATAGATTGGACCAAGTAACATTGTAAATGATGCTATGAGTTTTTCAACTAAAAGTTTACATTTCTATAATACATCATTCTTACATTGATAGGATCCATTTACTTGGTTGACCACAAGTTGGGAATCACCAAATACATTGATGGTCTTAATTCTCAAATCTAGAGTGGTTTGGAGACCTATGACTAGGGCTTTATACTCATTCATATTATTGATACATACGAAGTTGAGTTTGAAGGAAAGAAGAAGGGGTTCACCATCGAGAGGAATGAGAATAAATCCATCACCCCCACCTTGTTATTACTTTTAACCATCGAAGAACATATTCATTTGTTAGGTTATGTCCTCTTGGGAAAGAGTATCAATGGATTCATATGGGAACTCTAGAGGAAGTGGTTGGTGATTTATCTAAGGTGCTTTGGCCAATTGGTCGGTAATGACTTGCCCTCTAATTGACTTTTACTAAAGGAATTTAAGATCAAATTCTGCTAAAATCATAAGCTACTTGGCCATACACTAGCTTTGGTATGGCTTTGAATTTATGTACTTGAGTGGGTTAGTGTTGGTTATGACATAGGTTTCATGGTTAAGAAGGTAGTGGCAGAGTTTGGTGACCATGAAAATCATGGCTAATTAGAGTTTCTCAGTAGGGGTATACTGGGTCTCATATTCTACAAGCATATGGCTAATGTAGTATACAGCTTGCTCTATGTGTTATTCATCTCAGTGAGCCAACATTGCTCTTAGGGAATGGTAGATGTCAGAGATATATAGGTGAAAGGGATGGTCATCCTTAAGAGGGATGAGGATAGGTAATGACAATAGGTATTATTTGAGTGATTCAAAGGCTTTTTGATAATTTATATTCCATTTTAAATAGATATCCTTCTTTAGAAGGTGATGGAAAGGTTGGCACTAGCGTAAAAGATAGAAAATTAAATGGTGAATGGATTGAAGCTTTCCCTATAGGCTATAGAGTTTCTTAAGTTTGGTAGGAGGGGGCATCTCCAAGATTTATTTGACCTTGGTATGATATACTGTGATTCCTTGAAGAGAGATGATAAAGCCAAGAATCTTTTCTGAAAGGACCCTAAAAACACATTTCTTAGGGTTGAGTCTAACATGGAAATGGATTAGCCATTTAAATATAATTATAAGAAATTTTAGATGATCTTGGCAAGATTTGTATTTTCCCAAGAGATCATCGACATAGTCCTCTATGATGGTGTGGATGAGGTCATGGAAGATGTAGGTCATGGCTCATTGGTAGGTTACACCAGTATTCTTTAACCTAAAAGGCATGACTCTATAGCAAAAAGTTCCCCAAGGTGTGGTAAAGGTGGTTTTATGCTGATCTTCAAGAGAAATCAAGATTTTATTGTAACCCTTAAACTCATCCATGATAGATAAAATCTCATTGTCGGCTATAAGATCAATAAGCTGGTCAATACTAGGTAGAGAAAATTCATCCTTGAGGTAGGTGAGGTTAAGGTCATGAAATCCACATTAATTCTAGACCCCCAGTGGATTTGGTGATAGGTATGACATTTGATACCCATTGGGGGTAATCAATGGGTTGAATTAAGTTTATAAATAGGAGACATTGAAGCTCTTCTTTGACGAGAAGGGATATGCAAGGATGCATGTATCAATATTTTTTTTCAACAAGCTTGGCATCATGATGAGTGATTATTTTATGGGTAGCAATGGTGTGGTAAATCCTGAGCATATCATTGTAAGACCAAGTGAGTTCTATGTTGTGGTCTTGGAGGAAAGAGGAGAAGTCTCAAATTTCTTCAGCATTCAGTGATTAGCCCAAGTTGATATTCATGGTGGATTCATTCAACATGGTCAAGGTTTCAAAAGGAAGGGATTTATGGATTGAAGAATTTGGGGAACCAAGGTAGGTGAGAATAGAATCATCATCTTGATGTTTGATGATGTTGATGGTAGGAGAATCATTTTCTACCATTCCAAGATGGCTAAGAGGAAGGGTTTGAATTTAGCCATCCTTTTTATAGGTTAGGGGGCCTAAACTAATAGTTTTGATCAAAATTAATGTTAGGAGGAATGATATCAAAATCCTTATACTTTGAAGGAGGTTGGGTTGGTGAGGAAGGGATGTCTTCCTTGATGATGTCAATAGGTTTGGGTGAATTGGTGGGTTCTTTAGGTGGTACAAACCCAAGGCCAAATGACCCATGAGGTTTTTGGGTTTTGATTAAAGGTAACTCATTATGTCCTTGTTCATATAAACCCATAACAAATCCCTTCTAGGCACACCTTTCAATGTATAATTTAGCAAGAGGCTAGTTTGTCAAGGTAGGAAAAGTCAGAGGTGAATGGTCAGATAGAGGAGATAGTGATGGGAAAAAGAAGTGGTTGATCAAGTCTCCCATAGATAAAGTTTGTTTTATGATTGAGGGGGTCAAAAGGGATGATGGTTCCAATGTTAAAGTCATAATAAGGGAAATGTTTGAGGTTCTCATATTCTTCAGGAGTAGGGAAAGTATCCAACGCTAGAAGGTGATATTCCCCTAATGAGAATCATTGGAACATATATCCCAAGGGCTCCTTTATGGGGATCTATGAAGAAGGGATGGATGAGCTAGTTAACATTTCATTAATGGTTGGAAATTGGGGTGTAACTATTAAAGGTGAATTAGATGGGTGTATGAGGATATCATTAGGGTGATAGGTCATGTTGTATGTTGAGAAAGGATTTGGGTCTACATGGATATTGATGACTAGACCCTCATTCTCAAACTTAATGCATCAATGGAGGGTAGAGGTAACACATTCCATGGAGTGAATCCAATGTCATCCTAACAAGATGTTATATTGGAATTCTCTTTCCACTACATAGAATAGTTTAGGAAGTGTACAGGGTCCTACCTAGATATGAAGGATGACAGTTCCCAAGGTAATGGCCATAGTGTCATTAAAGGATCAGAGGACTACATGGATTTTGACATGATATTATCCAATAAGTTGAGTTTGCTGTAAGCATAGGAGGATATGACATTAATGTTATTTCCCCCATCAATCATTACCCTTTTAAAATGGGTTTGGATGACGTAAGTGGTAATAAAGAGTAGGGGATCTAGGTCCTCAGGATGGACAAAAGGTATTTATGAATTCTTAAAGGTGACAAGCCTGGAAGTTTGGAGGGTACCAACAAATGTATCTAGAGGTTGATGGTCATTGGGTTATACCTTGATGGATTTCAAGGCCTCTATGAGTGTTTAGTGATGATGGGGAGAAGTATAAATCAACTCATACAATCTCATTTTTGTCAGGGTCTAGTGAAGTTGTTTAAGGATAGATTTTCAGATAGATGTTACATATAGGTTAGGGTATGAAGGTTTAGATTGGGGGAACCTAAGATAGACACCTTGGATTTGCTTGAATATGGATATGGTTGGGTGTGGTTTTCTTGGTAAAGTGAAGAGGGGTAAGTCCAAGGAATGGACACTTAAACCTTCCCTTTATCTTTTTGATATGATCTAGTGACCATATTGACAGTATGGATAGAAGGAGAGGGTAAGGTAATAGAGTGGTCAGACTTGTCTTCATTCTTAGATGAGAGTGGGCGAGTGGGTAAGTGTTGGGTAGGTATGGTTATTGTTTGGGATGGTATGGGTGACATAAGAGGTTCATCTATTAATAGATCATCCTCATCATAAAGGTGGTGGATGAGAGTTTGGAGAGCCTTGCAATTCTCTATATCATGGCTAGGTGTCTTATGGTATAAAAAAATCAAATTGTTATTGAACCATGATTATTTGGGATGTGAAGGGTCAAAAGGTTTGATGGGTGGTAAGCTCAAGGAAGAGGTTTGTAATAACCATTGGATAATGGTTAAGTAAGACTTGATTAAAGTTAGTAAAGGTATGGCAGTTTTGGTTTTGGGTCTTGAGGTAGAATGTTGTTTGGAAGTAGGTTTGGTAATAGGTGTCTTAGGTAAGGTGGTATGCTTGGTTGATTGTTTTGGTTTAGGAAAGATGGTTGATGAGCTAAACATAGAGGATGGTAAGATAGGTAACTTAGGTACTACTAGTGTAATAAAAATAGGTGGGTTAGGAAATAAGTGTGAAGGTGTAACCAATAGAGGTGGTGGGGTTTTGGTAAAAATAATGGGCTTCATGCTCAAGGTAAAGGAATGAGAATCCAAAATAGAGGGCAAAGTTGAGGGAGATAAAATCTGAGGCTTTGGGCCTTTGGTTAGTTTTACATCTTTGGTTGTTCTGGTTGTTGGTTTTAGAGGAGGTTTGGTTACTTTAGTCATCCTAGTGGGTTTTTGAGGGTTAGTTAATTTGGAGGGGGTTTTGGTTGATTAGGTGAAGGTTTGGGTTGGTTTAGAAGGGCTAGGTTGGTCTTAAAAATAAGGGGTTAGAGGTTTTAGTTTGGTTCCCTTACCTTTGTCTTGGATTTTGATGGAAGGTTTTGAAATTAGAGGTTTGGTGGGTGAAGTTATCTTTTCTTGTGAGATAGATTCCAAAGGTGGAATGGATGGTTCTATAAGCAGGGAGATAGGTGTGGTAACCTCTATCAAAGGTGTGGATATGGTTACATCCTCTATTTGGATATCCAAAAGGGTATAAAGCAACTCTACTATTTCAATAAGTGGAGAGGTGTTGGTAGATTGGTGAGTGGGTTACTTATTGGTAAGTGTGTCAAGAGCCATGTTAACGGTATGAGTGTCAAGAGAGTATTCAATGTTGTTACTCTCATTTTCGATGGGAGCATGTTTTGAAAATGGTTGCCTAAATATGTAAAGGGCTTGGTTGGGTGGTGCATTGGGGTTGTCAAATCTAAGATCCCCCTTATCAATGAGGGATTGGATAAGGTATTTGAAGGTATTACACCTATTGATATCATTTCCTATGACTCGATGAAAGTCAAAATGGTCATTTTTTGTTATACCAACCCAACACAAGGCAAGAAGCATCAAACTATTAGGGTGGTTTAATTGGTGGAAGTTAGATGATATTAGATTTTAATAACTTTTTCAAAATAGAATCTAGGGTTCCCCAAGTGGAGTTAATTACTTCTGATTACTCTAAGTTTAGTTCATTGGATTTTGGTTTGAAGAATGAGAGGAGTTGGAAATTTGGTTCCTTAGGTTTTGTTAGTTAGTAGATGGTGGAGGTGAGTCTTTGAGGATAATATCATTCATGGTTGCTTTGTTTTTGGTGTTGGGATTGGTTTGGTTGTTTGGTTTGGAAGAAGAGGGCTCATTAGATGTTTAAGTTGAGTTCTTGTTCTTCAACTTTAACTTTCCTTCATCAATGGCTCTATTCCCTAGTTTGTGAGCCATGGTAAAAGCTTCATCAAATGTCTAGAAGCTTTGGGCACGTAATATGGATGAGCTATGATTGGTGCATGCCTGAGGAAAGAGCTCTATAAGTTTTAAGTTAAGCCAAGGAATTTTTTTGGCTAATTAGGCTCCTCCAACGAGCCACAAAATCAATAATGGACTTGTCCTCTAATTTTTGAATATATCAGAGGTCAGTAATGGAAAATTTATTGGATATATTGATTGAAAAGTGATTCAAGAAGTTTTTGGCTATTTGGTTAAAGGAAAAGATGGAATGTTTGGGTATGGCACTATACCAATCCAATGTTGGTCCATATAATGACATAGAAAAGGTAAACAGGAGAGGAGAATCATCATGGGCAATCAAGTAGCATGAATGTCTAAACACTCTTAAATGTTTTTGAGGGTCTTCCTTACTATTAAAATTGGAAATTTTAGAAGTTCCCACTAGGCTGGATAAGGTCTGATAGGGACTGAAGGGTGAATAGGCTCATTACAGATTTGATTAAAAAAGAGATTATGGGCTCTAGAGATGAATGAGTCAAGGGTAGTCATCTTGTCCATGATCATCTTCATGAAGTTTGTTTGGGGATAAGTACCCAGGAAGTTGTAAGTTGCATATTATAGTGGTGGTTGAGAAACATGTTAATAGTGGGTGGAAGGTTGAGATTTTTATATATATTGGTATGTGGATGGAAATGGTTGGGTAGAAGAGATATTTTAGTATGTGGATGCCAATGGTTGGGTAGAAGAGATATATCAGTATGTGTATTCCAATGGTTAGATATGGTTGGGTGGTTGGGTTGTGGGTATGTGCCTTTATGGATTATGGAGATAACTAAAGGTCGTGTGTTAGGTAGGAGTGGTAATTGGGTTATTCATCGATGGAAGGGTAGTGACTTTTGTATTAATCACTGGTAACATGGAGGGTATAGACACCACAAGGATTTGAAGCAGATTAGTATTTTATGGGTTAGATATAACTAGAGGGAGATAGATAGTGATAGAAGTAAGCACTCTTATTACAAAGGTCTGATTATTAGGTGGTATGAGGGCAGTGGTAGTTTGGGTTAGTTGATTTTGAGTGGTAGCATCAAGGGGGCCATTAGTCAATGATAGGGCTTGGGTAACTAAAGGTTGAGTAGTTCTTGTGGTAGTGTAGGTACTCCCCATGATGTGGAGAAGCACGCCATACGGTAGATCTATAAGTGGGGCCAGAATCAATATTTGATAAGATGTACTTCTAAGGTAATATTGTAAGGTTATGTGAATGTTGTTTAGGAAAGTAGTAAAATCCACATCTCCTAGGATTACCTGAATACTAATTTTTAGAGAGTGAGTGGAGTCTCTAGGTTTGAAAACATGTTCCATGTATGGAGAGGTGGAAGAGGTTGGTTGACTTAGTGGTGAGTTGTATTCCTTAAGGTCCCTTTGTTATTGGTGAGTAATAACCATATGAGAAAATAGGAAAGGAGTGATATGTTCTCACACCTCAAAAAAAAGAGCAATAAAAAAATATTTAAGGCAAACAATTCATTCACTAATATCACATTAAGTCTTAGGATTGTTTTTAATCTCTCTTTTGACTTATGCCTTATAGAAGTATGAAATGTAAATTGGCTTGAATAGGTCCTAAAAATCAATCTATATTTGGTTTTAGGTTAAATTTAGGTGCTCAAAAATAAGTTTATATTGGATTAGGTACATGGATTGATAATTAGGGCTTTCTCCTCTCACTTCATAATCATGTAGCTAGTGTCGGTGTTTATCCTTTATACCATTTATCTAGATTTTATACTCAACCAAAGAACTGAATTGGTTATTCCCTCAGTGATTAAATCCAAATATGATAATCAGGAAAGGGTAAGGTGATCTGATAGGTGATGAAATCCTACTTGGTATTTGTCTCAAGTATGTTTGATGTTTGTTTTATTGTAAGTGGTATGGTTTTTGTAACATTTTTGCACTACAGTTAATTTTTTTTTTTTAAATTAAATTATATGAGCTAATTAAACAAGCAAGCAAACTACGTATGCACGTTTATTTTAACCAAAAGGAAATTTTGATTTATTTTTGAATGAATATAATAAAAACTATAATTCACCCATAAATTGAAGATGAGAATGCAAGTCCTAATCCTAGGATTATTTCCTTTGGAAATGCAAAAAAAGAATGACAATTTTCCTTTCTTGTTTTCTAATTTTTTAGAAGGAAAAAGAGACTAAAACTTGCATTTTGAAAGGAAGAAAGGAATGTTTGAATTTAAAAAAGTATATGTGTAACTAGATGGCATTTTAATAATGAATTTAAATGTCCTAAAACCTATATAAACCCAAGAAAACTCAAGGGTCCCACCAGGCATGCCAAAATGTATCTATCTAATTTTTATTTTTTTCTTAGTTTTGAAAAGAAAGAAACTAGTTAAGAGGGTGTGTATAAAAAATTATTAAAATATTCACGTGTTGAATTCCAGACTTTTTGAGTTATTATATTTATATTTTGAGGATGAATCACCAAAATAAATCACTACCACACACTTTATTGTTAGACAACTAGATGGGTGGATTGTCTAACATGAGCTAGATCCTAGAAGCAAAAGCTTTCTAAGAGGCTGTCAATCCAACTACTTTAAGCACTTAAGTTGATAAGTTAAAATTAAAGTATTTTCATAAAATGATAAAATAAAAAATTATAAAATAACTAAAATTAAAACAAGGAATTTAAATTCTTTTCTAAAACAATGACTAGATAAATCAACTAGTGTTGAAAATTGGTTAAGGCAAAATGGTGGTTTTTGGTTTGGCAATTTGATAAGGGTAAAGAGAATGGTTTGGTTGGGGTTGGTAAATTATTGAGATAATAAAAATTAAAGGGTTTAATGGTTGAAAAATAGAAGACAGTAATTAATTAAGGTGGCAAAAGGGTAACGGGATAAATAGGGTGAAGATGACAAAAGAGCAAAGAGGGTAAAGGTGGCAAAATGGAAAAGGAGGGAAATGGAATTAAAATGACAAAGGTGGAAAAAAAGGTCAATGGATTAAGATGGAAAAGGTAGTGAAGAGGGTTAAGGTCAAGGTAATAAAAATAAAATATCAAAATCAAGTACAAAACACATAAAGATTACCTTGAAGATTTGTTGATATTGTTGATGATGTAGTTGATGATGTTGTTGAAGATGAATTCTTGCAGCAATTATGGTAGAGATTTGTTTCTTTTAATTATCCTAAGATCTAAGATGATTAAATCCTTAAAATTGGGAAAATTTAAACAATAATGCTTTAACCAAAACTTAACTTAACTTTTGGTAAAGGAGAGGGGGTATTTATAGCATTTATTGTGAAGAGTCACGCTAAAAGAGGGAATAGTAGAAGTACCATGCCATTTTCCAAGTGGGCTCATAAATGAAAAAGGGGATAAGGGTTTTGGGATTCCCACCATGTTTCTTTATCTCCCACCTTACACATGAGTCTAATTAAGACTGGTAATCATATGCATGGGCTCAAATGAGGCCAAAGGACTTTTCACCAAGCTAATTTGTCTTTTATCTAAGTGCCCCATGAATTTTGGTACCATTATTCATGTGGTTCCATGAATGGTCATAAAATTCATGGGGGTGAGATTAATACTTATCCAATAGGTCTTCCACTTGGTTGGTTTGTCTCCCAACTTTCTAAAGATTCTAAAATGGAGAGGGAATCTTGTACATGGGCTCATATGGGTCCAAAATACTTTCCACCACTCACTTCCATATTTTTTATAAGTGCCCCATGAATTATGGCATCATTATACATGAATGAGGACAAAAATACATGTTTAATGATGGTTCCATAGGAAAAATGTTCCATACTTCAAAGGAGGGGCCCTTTGGTGCTTAGTGATGTCATTAGGTACCTTATAGGTGGGTCCTAGGTTGGATATGATGTCCCACCTTAAGCCACCTCACTTTTAGTCCATGTCAATTTCCATATCACCTTCCATGTCACTTTCCATGTCACATGCCATGTCACTTACCATGTCATCATGAATAGTGATAGTGGGTCCCATAGTGAATAGTGATAATAAATAGTACTTTTGAATAGTACTTTCATATAATACTATTTGAATAGGATAATAGTGATTTGGTTAGGTTATGATGGGTTGTTTAAGGGTTAATAAGGTTTTAGGGGGTCTTGAGGCATTCAGTCATCAAAAACTACAAGTGTGTAGTTTTCTAGTGTCCACAGTTTCCATAGTCATAAAGAGGTTTAAATATCAAAAAATCCATAAATGTCAAGAAAAGAGAAAGAATTAATTGAATCTATACCCCAAATGTCACCCATTTTTGTCACCAAATTGCAATAATTTGAACAAGCAAATAATGTCCTTCATGCATTAATACTCAATATATTTGTTGATCCAATTCAACATCAATCAAATGATTCCATAGTTGATCCACTTTCTCATGTCGAAATGCCCATGGATCCTAAATAAAAAGTACTTGTAGATTATTCAAAACTATTGTATAGAAACTTCAAATAGTTACAAATCCCCATCAAGTGCCCCACAAACCCATTCTTACGAAGTCATTTGATCAAATTACTTCACAACAATTACAAAAATTGGGACCTTCTCAATAAATTCCCACTAAACCACAAACAACTTCATCAAGTTTGTAATTACCTTGTTCTAATGTGTCTAAATATCCCTCTAATTTTTTCAAGTCTTATCTAATACACGACCATATGTTTCAACTAATCAACAATAGTTATTAAGATAAAATCAAACACTTCTTCCTCCACCACAATGATATATTTCTATTATGTCTTCTAATTGTAATCCATACCATGTTCCTCCCACTCAATTCAATCCTGGATATAAAATTTATAATTATAATTGGATAAGACAAAATATTGATTCAAATCCTACCAATCCACAATACAATTCTCAATCTTATAATATTCCATCCACTTCCTAAAATACTCTCCTTACTTAGGAATTACAAGTGATCAAAGGTACCATATCAGGGTTATAGTCTAGTAATCAAAATAGAAAGTTCATTATCAATCATATATATTTGTATCTAGTTGATGACACCATTTTCCATATACCTTTGTTGTCTCACTTTGGTCTTCCAACTTTTTATAAATATAAAGGAAAAGGAGATCCAAGAGAGCATCTAAGATTATTATTTGTGTCCTACCAAGAGGTCAATTATGATAACATCATCCTATTTCATTTTTTCTCATGTATTCTTTTGGACCTATATTATAGTGGTTCATGCATCTCTTAAAGAATTATGTTCCAAATTTTGATGACTTATCAAAGAATTTTGTGAAATACTTTTCATATAACATGGAACATGAGTTAACTAAGGTAGATTTATGAGATATAAAATAAAAGGGAGGTGAATTTTTTGTCACCTATCTTCAAATATGTCATTAATTATCTAGTATACATCCACATACATTTCTATACATTGAGTTGACCAATATATTCATGAAAAATCTGAATTCTAATCTTGCACTCTATCTTAGATTATAATGTCCAAAAAAAATTGATGATGTTACCACAAATGAGGTTCAAATAGAGAGACCATTGGTAGAAGATAAAGGATTGATTAAAGTATATTCCTCAAATAAATCTTAATGTCAATCTTCCAATCAAAATCAGAATCAAATCAAAATTAACATCAAACTTAGAACCAAGATTCAATGTCACATCAATAAAATGTGGTATATAAGACAAAACATTTCAAATACAATAAAAATATAGTTGGTAATGGTGTTACAAAGGCATGGCATATTCAATAATTTCAATCACCACATGTACATTAGGCATCTCAACAATAATCACTTTCATTACAAAGGTAGCCTACTTTGAGAGGGTAGTTTAATCAATATCCATTTTCCAATTTTGGGGAACCTATTAAAATTGTGTGTAAGGAAGTTACTTATATGATTCTTAATAATATAATTATATATCATATAATTAAGATAAACATAAGTATATTGATAATAACAATTAGAAATAGAGTAGAATACTTGAATATTGTGATTGAGCTACTTTGAATGGGTAACCTCCATAACAATTCAATATAAATAAAATTCATAATATGATCATAAAAGAATAACCAATACATCATAAATATAATCTACTTAGATATGGTTATTCCATAGTTTGGCCATTCTAAGAACATTTAGAAATACAATAATATAATATGAAGGTGTGTAAGCCACAAGTTAGCCATACATATCTATAGATGCATTATAGGTTAAACTAGTAGCTTTCACCTCCCCTTAAAAATAACATTGTCCTCAACATTGAATCAAACTAGAATGTTGATTCATGAATGTTTTATCCTCCCATGTTGCATATTCATAATCCAAGTTCTTTCATTTGATCAAATACTCCTTAATCACTCTGATCCGTAGTCTCTTAGTGAACATTTGAATGTTCTCTTCAAGATCCAGAATGACTTAGACTTATTCATCCAATTCATGTGACTCAGTCTTATTGGAAACTCTATGTCCAATTACCTTATTTAAAGAAGTTACATTAAATACTGGATATATGTGAGTGGATGGGGGTAATCCCATATTTTAATCCACACTACCATCATTTTACAAGATTTGATAAGGGACATAATACTTAGGTGATAGCTTGTTATCATTTTTATGTTTCTTCAGAGGCATCTACTTATATGGATACAAATGCACAATGACCCAATCACCTATGTCAAAATTCCACTCACTGTGGTGTTGACCTACTTACTAATTCTTTTGATTTGTGTCCATTGTCAAATTCTCTCATAAATTGACTAATACCTCCTATTAATGGTGAATGTGTTCCTCAATAACTCAAAACTTGGGATGCACAATCAAATTTGAATATATATATGTGTGTGTGTGTGTGTGGGGGGGGGGGGGGGGGGGGGGGGGGCGGGGGGTTTATATCCATACAATGCCATAAAGGGAAACATCTTGGAAGAAGTGTGGAAAGAAGTGTTATACCCCATTTGCCAAGTGGTTGCTAATTAACCCATTTTTCCTATTTGTCACAAAAAAAATGAAGATATCCTTTTATATATATATATATATATATATATATATATATATATATATATATATATATATATATATATATATATATTTGTTGAATACCTATATTTATCCATCAAATTGAGGAGATAGGATGAGCGATTAGCCACCTAGGTGACCAAACATGCAAACAATTCAATCTATATATTACTAGTAAATATGGGATCTCAGTCACTTACAACGATCTTTGGAGTGCCATGAAAATTTTGAAATATATTGAGAAAAGAAGAAGATACTATAATAGAAACAAATGGCTATGATAAAGAGAAAAAATGAGCATAATTTGTGAGTTAATCCATAACTACCATGATAACATTTTTACCCTTAGACCGTGGTAACCCTATAATGAAATCCATGAAAATCTCTTCCCAATGCTAGTTAGGAATGGATAAAGGCTATAAAATACTTGGGGTCTTAATGGTTTCACCTTTATTTTGTTGACATATCATGGATTCAACCACATATTTGTATGCATCCCCCTCTAGTCCTTCCCAAAATAAATCTTGTTTGATTCTATGATATGTTTTAAAAATTCTAGTGTAACCTCGAGGTGGAGAGGCATGGAGTTCTTGAAGAATTTTATGTTTGAGGAGATAATGCTTACAATGGTATAGTCTATATTTATACCATAATGTGTTCCCTTATATTTAATTTTTTTATATTCATTAGAACCTTGTTGGATATTATGAATCAAATCCTTGGTAGCACTATCATTCTTACATTTTGATCTTACTTCCTATAGCCAATATTCCTTCCACATGATCATGGAATATAACAATGCCTCAACTAATTCATCCCATTGAGAGGGAAATCTACACTAGATTCCATTTTCCTTTATTATAAACTATTTCAAAATCATATCCCAGCATTTTAGTTTCCCATTTTTCTATTCTTCAAATGACAATCATTGTGCCAAAAAATATTTGAGGCTATCATGATCAGTCTTTACCTGAATGTGACGACCCATAAAATAAGGTCTCCATTAATTCACTATATGAAAAATAGACATAATATATTTCTCATAGATTGGTTTGAACCTACCTTCTCCTTTTAGTTTAAAAATTTTAAATGCAAGGGGTCTACCTTCTTTCAATAGTACATCCCCCATGCTATATCCTGATGTGTCAGACTCTATAACATTTTTAAAAAAAATCAAGAGTAGTAAAAAATAGACTTGTTCACATATCCATTTTCAATTGTACAAATGCCTTGGTATTTGAATCAATCAATAGAAAGGATTATTTATTTAAAAAGAGATGTTTAGGGTTACAATGCTACCGTAATTTTTGACAAATCTATGAAAGTAACCAGTTAGCCACAAAAATCCTTGGAGCTTCTTAAAGGTCTTAAAAACCTGCCACTCCATCAACAATTGGATTTTATTAGGAACAAATTTTAATCCTTCACATAAAAAATATAACCCAAGTACTCCACCTCTTAGAAACCAAAATCACATTCGATAGGTTCGCCATAATGTTGATGTTGTTCCATAACTGAAAGTACCTACTTCACATGCTTTAAATGGTCTTATTAATTTTTGATATAGATTAGGATATCATCAAAAAAACTAATACAAACTTTATAAAAAGTTTCCTAAAAATATTATTCATCAAACTTTGAAATGTATATGGTACATTTTTTAGGCCAAAAATCATGACAATAAAATCATAATGGACTTCATGAGTTTTGAAAGTTGTTTTAGGTATGTCCTGATTGCAAATGTGAATATATTAATATCCAGAGTGAAGGTATAACTTGGTAAAATAATTAACACCGTGTAATTCATAAATAAAACCATCAATTAATGGAATATGATACTTATCTTTGATAGTGTACTTGTTGAGTTCTCTATAGTTTGGGCTAATCCTCCAACTATTCACCTTCTTCTACACCACAACCACTAAAGAGGATTATTCACTTTGATTAGGTCAGATGATTCTTTTCTCCAACATCTCTTGTAGGATATATTCAATTTCACTCTTATAGGCATAGGGATACTTGTAGGGTTGGATGTTGGGTGGTGTACTTCCTAGAATGAAACTGATGGCATGATTATTTTTATAACTTGGAGAATATCCTTTTCACATCTCACCAAAAATTAAATTATGGTCATCCATCACCCTTTGAAAATTAATATGTGTATACTCTTTGGTTGGTTTAACCTCTATGGAAAATACGAGTGACACAAATACTTTTATACCTTTCTTGAGAATCTTCATCATCTTGTTCGAACTAACTAGTTGTGGAGCTTTTGCCCATAATCCACATAGTTAAAAGATCTTACCTTTTAAATATAATCTCATGAATAATTCCTATAAATTCATATTAATAGTGCCCATAGTGATGAGCCACTAAACTCCCAAAATAATGTTATCTCCTCCCATGAAACTAGAAAACATATGGGAATCTAATAAGTAGTCTCCCATAGCAAGCCTAATGCTATGGAATTTTCTAGAAAAGTTGATTGTACCACTATCTATAATCATGACCTAAAAGTCTAGAGCTAGGTAAAATAAATAGTTCAAATGAGTAGACAACTTACTATTGATGAAGTTACGTGTAATCCTAGAATCAATTAACATATTCATCTTATGTTTCTTTATGAAACCTACCACCTTAAGAGTTTGAGGAGTATTAATGCCTGAAAGTACATGAAAACAAATAGTAGGTTGAAAATATTTAGATTCATCCTTGGGTTATTCCAAATCTACCCTTGAAGCCTCTTCATCTTCTTCCTCCTCATCGTCACTATCAATGTAAAATAACCTATTTTCAGCATATCAATGTCCTTTATTCCTTTTGCTATCATAGCCAAAGAAAAACCTTTTGCACAATTTTCTTCCACTTGTTGAGGTGTCAATCTAGTAGGCTGCAAAAATGATGGTGTCAGGAAGATGCATTCATGGACATTAATGAAAACTCTCAGTTTGATCCAAAAAATTTCTCAGCCATGCATGCCCTTGGTAAGGCCTTAGATACAATATTGGGATGAAACATGAAAACTTATAATTGGTTGTTATATTTGAGGCCATCTAAAAATAGGCCAGTCATATTTTCCTTGGTGATGTTAGCCAAACATAAAGAGAGATTATGAAATTGATGAATGTAGTCCTTTTAAAATCCCAATATCGTACAACTTGGATAAATGACTGAATTAGTTTTTAGATACATTATTTTGATAGTGGAGCTTTAACTTCTTATAAAATATCAACCATGAAACTAGGACACCATTAGTTTTGTTTTGAGCACAAACTAGTGATACCAAATGAATGGCTCACGTTATAAATATAGTGAGGCCATAACCACTTTTTATGAACATGAAGTCTGATGTAGATCAAATAAATTTTAAATTTGAGTGATCCAAGTGAGTGTATCATTACCATCATACTTGCTTAAGTCCACTTTTGGAAACATCAGCTTAGTTCTAAAAATGGTGTTAGTATTGTTTAGAAGAGAGGAGAACCAAACTAAAGTGGCAGAGAGTTATTTTATAGTGGTTGAGATAACAAGTTGGCTAATTTCATCAATATTTGATTCAATTGACCCATCACGTTATCTAGGTCACCTCTCAACCATGTAATGTCCCTATGAACCATATTAAAAATCATATTTTTTTTATCATGCCCTATAACTATAACTTACATTATTGAACTACCTCTAAAATAGATGGATCAAAGTTCCAGACTCCATGTGATCCTTGTGAGGATTTTTCAGATTTTCTTTCCCTTTTCTACATCTAAGAGTTTTTGGAATAGCCATGCACAAACCCTAAGAGGGTTTGAACCCTAAAAACAAGTGTACCAATGGATTACACTATTACAATTGTATCACTTATACAAATCTAACTGGTGAAAAAAATCAACCCTAAAAAGTGTACCATTAGAACATACCATTGTGATTGTCTCACATAGATGAATCCAATGCCTACTAGTTTGCATAATGTAAAAAAATTCCATATTTTTTTACCTTAGTATTTTTCATTTTTGTAAAATAACCTCATGAACAAAATTATAGTGATTTTTTTTTAATTATCTCTGAATCAAAAACTATGTTTTTTTAAATTGCTAGTGCTTAAGATGCCAGATCTGAAAAACATTGTGCCATAGAAACTTTTCTAAATCAAATCTCTGATACCATTTGTAAGAAAATTACTTAGATGATTCACAACAATATAACTATATATCACATAAATAATACTATAATAATCAAATCCACAACAAAAAATCATGAAAATATAGAATAATTAAATATTATAACTAAGCCACTTTGAGGGGGTAACCTCCATAATATTACACTATGACGAAAATTCATAACATGATCATAAATGACTAACCACTACCTCCTATATATACTTTACTTAGCCATGGTTATTCCATAGGCTGACCATATTAAGAACACCGAGAAATGTAATAAGATAATATAAAGGCATGTAAGCCACAAGTTGGCCACACATATCCATAAACACACTATAAGTTAAGGGCATATAATTATGTTCTTAAAAATTATGGATGCAATATGACCAAAATTCATAATATGATCATAAATGACTAACCACTACCTCCTATATATACTCTACTTAGCCATGGTTATTCCATAGGCTAACTTAAGAACACCGAGAAATGTAATAAGATAATATAAAGGCATGTACGCCATAAGTTAGCCACACATATCCATATACACACTCTATAGGTTAAGGGCATAGAATTATGTTCTTAAAACTGATGGATACAAACTTAATTGGATGGCTAAACACTAAGCCTTTCGATGATTCTCAACCTAAACCATAATGGTATATGGATAACGAGTATTGTGAATATCATAGATTTAGAGGTCATGCCATTCATAGATGTTTGTACCTATTGCATATTATAGAATATTTTCTTGATAAATGAGAAATAAAGTTGAATAGTATCATTTGATAGCATTGGTTAGGACATGGGAATATACAAAATTCCATTCCCATAACATAATACCAATCAAAATGAGTAAAGGGCAAGTAATAGTTGTAATCAAAATTAGGGTTCTTAGGAAAATATTGTTGACTACCATGCCACTCCCTATGATTATAATATAGTGGGTCATGTCACAGAACATCACATTAAAACCATTATCATAAACCCATGTTCCAATTCCAATAATTATTATCAAGCAAATCCCTCCATTCTAGGATTAGGCCCATTTATCCTAGTATTTATTTCATATAATAATTCCCCTCCTTGAGTGATTATTCTAGGACCTATCTATCTACCCTCACATTTTGGAATTTCTATCCCCACTTGAGATTGTGTTATTACAACTTGATGATTGACGATTACCATTCAAGATCCTAGTTAGATTTCACCTTCTAATTGTCATCATGTTCAAAATTAGTCTAAAACCAAATATGTACCTCTTGTCAAAAAGAAATATGATATTGTGGAATAATTGAATAAGATGCCATTACAGATTTCTGTTTTGGATATGTTATTTACTTTTTAACTACACAAGGATGTCTTATACAAACTTTTGAGACAATCTCAAGTACCTAAAAATATTGCACTAGACAAATTTCAAGCATTATTAGGAAATTTATCTTTTATTCATTAGTTAACATTTGATCAAACCTATATATCATCCCTTTTGGCTTTTCATACTAATTCTCTATATATTTAGGTTACAATTACCTAGTAAAAGATCAAGAGAGCATTGGTAGATAATGGACCAAGCTTAACATTATTCTAATGAAGCTAATTAGATGGTTGGGATGTACTTTAGTGAGTTTAAAATATGATACCATTAGCATCAAGGGATATGATAACACAAAGTGACAATATGCAAGAACCATTTCTTTGCCTATTCAGGCTAGATTTGTTATACATATCACCCTTTATCACGTCTTTGATATTGATCTACCATATAATCTCCTTCTTGGCTATCCATGGTTTCATGAGATACATTCAACACCTTCTAATCTACATCAATACATTAAGTTTCCTCATGTTATAATGGAAGTGATTATTTTTTGAGATTTTCAACCACACCAATATTGTAAACATTTCAATGAAGAAGGTCACTAATATACTTATGGTCCTAGTATTATCATTCCCCTTAAAGAGTACAAAAAATTAATCTCTGAGACACCACTATCTAATTGTTTCAATCCTAATACTCTTACATATTCTTCTATAGTGCCTTTTCCCTCCTTAAATTCCTCCCATTTTAACATTCATCATAAAGGTCTAGGCATGTATAAAATGGAGTATGTTTTTCATATGGGTAAAATACCTACATCATCAAATTCCTATGGTTAACCCAATATGGAGTGGAAAAATAATGTTGAAACATACTCTCTTGTATAACCTCTCCCATTTGTTCCAGGAAAGGGTTTTAGACAAGAAGATTTGAATCCCAATGACAATTCATTGCTCTACAATGAGGATCTAGCTCCTTGTTTTTGGAGTAAATAATACCTTGTTCCCAATAAAATGATGGCTCACAATACTTATAAAGGAAAGGGACTGGGGGCCAAAGAGCAAGGTTAATTAGAACCTATTATTCTAGTGAAAAATTTAATAGAATTAGGTTTAGGATACTATCTTCCTAGGGTATCTCACAAACATCCTAATATTGTTTTAACCTATGCACTTAATGAGGATGTTCTTAGTAGAAATATAGATTCCTTTTATTTTATTTATAATGAATTCACCAATACTAACCTATTTGACACCCATTATGTTCTTACCATTTCCATTGTTCCTACCATTCTCCTCACCCTCCAATATCTTGACGTTGTTGATTGGGACTAATAATATGAGAAAAATATCACTTTTGATGAATTTGAAAATGAAGAGGCACTATCAGAGGTCCTGGGTCTTAGAGATGGTTTACCAATAGGTGACAAAAAATAGGGATTTATCTTCACTTTGTATCATGCAGCCTACTTTGGGGAGCAAGTGAACTTACTAAATATAAATTAAAATGAAACATTAATATATTTATGCAAAAACCTTTTTAAGGAACTTTAAAATTAGGGAAAAATAAAAAATAAAGATGTGTCCTTTGATGAAATCCTAATTTAGGAACCATTAGACAAGGAATTTCACACTTTCTCATTATAATCCTAAGAGAACACAAGTCCCCATCTATCATAGAGTGATGAAATAAATCTCTAAGGTCATGATGAATTTGAGTGAATGGTTATATAGAATCCTCATTTGGTAGCTCATTGGCCATTACCTGAAGGAAATGATTATGATTCTTCTTATATGGGTCTATCAGAGGGTTCACATTCTAAGTCTGATGATCAATTACCTTATTTTTCTCCTATTATAAATCATGGTTTCACTCTTATTGTGTAAGACATAATAGAGTTAAACATTAGTACACCTATTAATCTTAAGAGAATAAATCTTGTTTCATCCCTCACTCTAAAGTAATATGAAATGCTCATTACCCTTCTCTTAGAATTCATCAATATATTTGCATGGGTATGTTTAGATATGCCAAGTATACATACATAATTATATGTTCATCACTTGGTCATGCATCTAGATGCTAGGATGATTAAGTAGAAGATACACAACATGCACCCACATATTTCTCTCTTGGTCAAGGTTTATCTTGAAAAATTACAAGTAGTGGGTTTCATCAAACCCATTCTATATGCATATTGTATTTCCAACAGTGTTCCTATTATCAATAAGCCAATTAGGATCCACATCTGTAAATATTTCAAAGATATTAATAAATCTTATCCTAAATATAAATTTCCAATGTCTAATATAGATATTATTTTGGATTCAATAGTGGGTTACAAAATGATATCTCTCATGCATGGTTTTTACGTCTATAATCAAATTAAAATTGATCAAGAAGATCAAGTCAAGATAAAATTTACAACCCCTTGGGGCACATTATGTTATAAATTCATGCCATTTATCTTGAAAAATGTATGGGATACTTATCAATGATAAATGACCATAATCTTTCATGATCTTGTACATGATATTGTTGAAGAATATGTTGATGATACCTTAGGTAAATTGAAAACTCCCACAAAGCATCTAATAGTGTTATGAAGAATATTTAAATGGTTTTAAGAGTATATAATTCATCTCGACCCTATTAAATGTTTTTTTTGGGTTATGTATAGCAAATTATTATGCATCATTGTCTCTCATAGAGGTATTGAAGTTGACCTATCCAAAGTTCAAGAAATTAATGAAATACCATGTCCTTTCAATCTCAAGTAATTATGCAGTCTAAAAGGAAAAATATAAGCTATTATATGTTTGATATGTAAACTTATTTATCATTGTTATTGATTCACTCATGTGATAAATAAAGGCATTAAATTTTATTGGAATGCAGAATACCAAGAAGATTTTGATCAACTAAGCAAATACCTAGATAATCCTCATATACTTATTCCACCTATGCCATGAAATCCTTTCTTTTTTTACCTTTATACACTTGATAGTGCATTGGGAGCAATCCTTGCTTAGCATGATGATCATGAAAAAAATAATTTTTCTAGTACTTGAGGAAAATGTTAGTTTATTATGAACAAAATTATAGTTTAATTTATAAAATATGCCTTGCATTAGTATTTTCTTATCAAAATATTAGACACTACATGTTCAAAAATAAGACACCATTAATTTTTAAATTAGATGTATCAAAGTATTTATTGGACAAAGTAACTCTCACAGGTCAAATGGAAAAATTGGTCATGTTGTTAAGTGAATTTGATATTGAGTACACATATCATAAAGTAATCAAAGGATCAGTTCTTGATAATCAACCATTTGAGGCACATATACAAGATTGTGTTCTTATCACAATACAATTTCCTGATGATTTTCTTAGGACTCTAACCGAAGATAAAGAATGGAAGATCTATTTCAGCAATTCTTTCACATCACATGGTTTAGGATCAAGATTATTATTCATCATGCCATAAGTCATTATTATTCCTAAATACTTTTTCATTAGTTTTCCATGCTTAAATAATACTATTGAATATGGATCTTTGTTTTTTATATTTTAAATTATTGTGCAATTGGATATTCAACATTTATAAGTGTATGGTGACTCTTAGATTATCATTAATTAGTCATTGATCAATATAAAATAAAGGATGAAAAGTTGGTACCTTATAAAAATATGGTAGATACTCTCAGAGTCAAGTTTGAAACCATTAAGTTTGAGAAGATCCTGAGAGCCAACAATAAATTAGTTGATGTTATGGATACTATTAGATCAATGATTAGACTTTCTTATTTTGTTATAGAGTATGTGTTTCTCATCAATCATCTTCTTATTATTGCTTATAACTATTCACATCTAGAGATGATATGTGTCACTGTTGTTCCCAATTCTACTTGGTACCATGACATCTTATCCTATCTCTATGATCATGACCTTCCACCTAACCTATTTTGAACCAAATTAAATCGTTTATACAAAATACTTCCTGATAAACTATAATTGGTAGCTCATTATATCCTATAGGTTATGATGAAACTTTTATTCATTTTC
>JARHVA010004675.1:1045000-1120000 GCA_037957365.1 Torreya grandis
TATTGTAATCAAGGACAAGGAAGAGATCCTTCCAATTATAAGATCTAGGTTTGTAGGTGTGCAAGACCAAGTTGAGCTACAAGTTGTGCAAGATCAGGGGAGATCTACATGGTAAGTAAGATTGTTTGATTTTCATGTTGTTTTAAGATCAAGGGAGATCTACTTGGAGTACTTGTTTGACTGGCAGCATTGTTACTGACTGGTGGAAGGTACAACTTTGTGTTTGAGTTGTGGTTGTAATTGGTTGTGAGAGAAAGAAATCTTGAGGGAGAGTTACTGGTATGCCCAAGAGGTGTTGGAAGAGTGTAATATCTTTATTGTATTTCCCTCTGGATGAGTTGAATACAAGATTGTATTGTCTCTCAAATTCTATGTTGTTTCTAATTTCTACTTACTTGTTACTTCTGGTTAAATTCCATGTTTTGTTGCTTATACAAGGTAATCAATTGTGCTCTTAATCTTGACAAAGTGGTATTAGAGTTGTTTGTTGTTCTAGATCCTGATAAAGTGGTATCAAAGCTATTTGTTGTTTTAGATCTTGACAAAGTGGTATCAGAGCGGGGTTGCAAGTTCATCAGAGCCTGGTTCGGAGCAGGTTTGTGTTTGATTACAGGTCACTCTCAGGGGTTTCTGATTGATTGGGAGTAAAGCAATGGAAGAAGAAAGTAAGCTAAGAATGGAGAAATTCAATGGCAAGAATTATCAATTATGGAGGATACAGATAGAAGATTATCTATATTAGAAAGATCTGTACTTACTATTGGGTGGGGTTGCATGTAAGCCCATGGATATGAAGGATGAAGAATGGAATGTTCTTGATCGGAAGGCTTTGGGATCTATAAGGTTAAGCCTGGCATTGTCTGTGATTTACAACTTATCACAGGCTAAGACAATGGTATATTTAATAGAATCTTTGGCAAATTTATATGAAAAACCCTCAACTTCGAATAAGGTATTTCTTATGAAGCAATTATTTAATTTGTAAATGCTAGAAGGTGGATCTATACATAGTCATCTTAGTGATTTCCATGGCTGGTAAACCAGTTAATTTCAGTCAATATAGCTTTTGATGATGAAATTAAGGCTCTCTTATTCTTATGCTCATTACCTGAAAGTTGAGATAGTTTGGTAATGGCAGTTAGTAATACTGCATCTGCTTCAAATATCTTGAAAGTTGATGATGTTATTAGTGTAATATTGAATGAAAAAATTCATAGGAAAAGCACAGGGGAATCATCAAGGAATGATTTAAGTGTTGAAAGCAGGGGAAAGCAAAGAGAGAAGATCGAGCAAGGGAAATCAAGGTCAAAGATAGGTAGGAGATCTAGATCCAGGTATGGCAGTATAATCTGTTGGAATTGTGGAAAGGTAGGGCACATAAAGAAAAATTATAGGTTGGTTGAAGATCAGTATTGAGGAAATGAAGAAGTGGATGTTGCAGATATTGTTGCACAGGATGCTCTTGTATGTTCCTTGGATAAAGTGGAATCTTGAGTTTTAGATTTTGGTGCCTATGCAACCCCAAATAGAGAATTTTTTCATGAATATGTCTAGGGAGACTTTGGAGAGATTTATTTAGGGGATGGTAAGCCTTGTCAAATGGTTGGCAAAGGGAAAGTGCAGCTAAAATTATAAATGGGAAACACATGGGTGTTGAAGGAGGTCATGCATGTCCCAATCCTGAAGCAGAACTTGATTTCTATTGGAAAGTTGGGTGATGAGGGATGCACAGTAACTCTCACAGTAGATTCTTGGAAGGTTTCCAAGGGTGCACTTGTTTTAGCAAGAGGTAAGAAAGTAGGTACTCTTTATCTATCTGCTTCTATTACTGATTCTCCTTCTAGTTTATCTACTTCAGATGTAGATGTGAAGATGTGGCTCCGTAGGCTTGGTCGCATGAATAAGAAGGGGATGCATGTTCTTGAGTCAAAAACTAAGAGTTTAGATTTGGGAAGCATAGATCAAGATTTCTGTAAGCAACAAAAGAAAGTGAGTTTTATTGAAACACATGCTACAAGAAAGGATCAGGTTTATGGCATAAAGAGGAAATCTAATGTTTTTGACAAGAACAGGAAAGCCTTTGTTTTCAAGGAGAAGATGATGGACAGAAATCAGCTCAAGGGGCTGAATAATTTTGAGTAGGGTAGTTTGGACAAGGGTATGATTCAAAGTAAGCTCGTAGGTAAAAATTCAACACTCATAGGAAAACATAGTTACCAACGTCGGTTAGGTGGAACTGATGTCGAATAGGCAAGTACCGATGTCGGTCATGTGTAGACTAGATTCGATGGTGTCAGGCAGGTGGTGACTAACATCAATTAGAGAACTGACATTGGTGACCAGGTGGGCACCAATGTTGGTAAGAGAACCAGTGTCAGCGATCAGGTGGTATTGACATCAGTCGGGTGCAGACCAGGGTCGACTACACAATGGATTTTGGGCAGATAGCAAGCTATCAAGGAGTCTCAAATGCCCATGAGGAGGATTGAAAGGGTAAGTAAGCCTCAAATTCATTATTCCCCTTCTTTAGACTACTTTTTGCTCACTGATGGTCAAGAACCAAGAAGTTTTAAAGAAGTAGAGCAGGTAAAATCTAGGAAACAGTGGGAGCATGGCATGAATGAGGAAGTTGATTCCTTGGATAGAACCAAATGAGAGATTTGGTAGAGTTACCAGCTAAAAAGAAAGCACTGAAAGATGAACGGATTCCTAGGTTAGAGAAGAGAGATAATGGACATGTGAGATAGAAGGCCAGGGTATATGGTCTTGAGCAAGCTCCAAGATAGTGGTACAGGTTTGACAGGGGTATGACAAAGCATGGCTTTAGTCAATGTCAATGTAACCATTGTGTTTATTTTACCAAGTTGGATAATGGTCGTGACATTATCCTGTTACTGTATGCAAATGATATGCTTGTTGCAGGTTCATACATGCAGGGTTTTGCTGAGCTAAAGGTAAAAGTAGCTTAGTGGTGTGCCAAGAAGGATTTAGGAGGAGCCAAAATCCTTGGCATGAGTATTTCTAGAGACAAGGAAGATCACAGGTTGATGTTGTCTCAAGATGATTATGTGAATAAGGTAGTGGAGAGGTTCAAGATGCAAGATGCAGAACCGGTTAGCACACCTATGGATGGATAGTTCACAGAATAGTGTCCCAATTCACATGATGAGGTTAAGTGCATGGTATGTACTAGACCTGATGTTGCCCAAGCAGTGGGTGTTCTCAGTGAGTTTGTGGCCAATTTGAGAAAGAAGCACTGGAAAGCAGTTCAGTGGATTCTCAGGTATCTGAGAGGGACCAACAGCAGGTATACATGCGATGCAGGGTCAAGCACTTCTCTACATGGGTATGTAGATTCAGATGTGGCAAGGGACTTGGATGGTAGGTGTAGCACCACAAGATGTGTGGTGGTTGGTCTTCAATATTGAAATTGAAGAGGGATACAAGCCAAGAAACAAAATTAGATGATGTATAGGTATAGGTATAGATACAGTTGTTTATCACCAAGTGGGTGATTGTTAGGTTGTGGAGCTAAAAGCTTCACTGATGCAAACATGGAGGAGGTTGCTCAGTTACAGAGAAACCAACGTCAATCACATAACTGACATCAGTCATCTTCAGTGTTCACAGTAACTGATGTTAGTTATGGGTCAGCTAACATCGATCAGACAAGCACCGACATCGATAGGCTGTGTGTGCATGCATTTGCATGTGCTTCCAGAACTAGTCTTATTTTAGACGGATAGTTTGTTTGCATGTAAAAGACTAATTTTAGTCTTGAGTCTGTGTTTCTAATTATTGTAATTAGAAGTCTAATTATTGTTTGCATGGGATCTATATAATAGACTCATGGGGCTATATTGTAATCAAGGACAAGGAAGAGATCCTTCCAATTGTAAGATCTAGGTTTGCAGGTGTGCAAGACTAGGTTGATCTACAGGCTATGCAAGATCAGGGGAGATCTACATGGTAAGTAAGATCATTTTATTTTCAGGTTGTTGCAAGATCAAGGGAGATCTACTTGGAGTACTTTGAGTACTTGTTTGACTAATAGTATTGTTACTGACTGGTGGAGGGTACAACTCTGTGTTTGAGTTTTGGTTGTAATTGGTTGTGAGAGAAAGAACTCTTGAGGGAGAGTTACTGGTACACCCAAGAGGTGTTAGAAGAGTGTAATCTCTTTATTGTATTTCCTTCTAGATGAGTTGAATACAAGATTGTATTGTCTCTCAAATTCTATGTTGTTTCTGATTTCTAGTTACTTGTTACTTCTGGTTAAATTTCATGTTTAGTTGCTTATACAAGGTAATCAATTATGCTCCTAATCCTGACAGTTTTCTAATTATATGAGTCCCAAATATTATTTTCTATGTCTTTATTTGTTCGTATTCTAGTCCATTATTCTATTATGACATTTTCACTAATTTTGATGTTAATTCATCATTTTATAGGTCAATTTTTCCAATGATGTGTTGAATTCACCATTAAATGAAGTCTTAACCATTTTGTCAAAATCTTTATAATTTCACCAATGATATGATAATTTTCTCCATTTTCTCTATTCAAAATCACATTTCATTTTATCATATGAATACGTACCATTTTTATAAAATCATGACAATTTCATCAATGGGTTGGTCCTTTTTACTAGTCTTCTATTACATTTCACCATTTGACTAACCTTAATATTTTTGGCATTTTCACTATTCATAGGGGCAAAATCAACATTCATATGAACCAATTCCTCAATTAGTTTGATCAAGATAATTATTTATCAAATGAATTTATGAAATTTCACTAAATGAATATTTATCAATTTTCATGGATGAAATTTCCAAAACCAAAGACCATTTCACTACTCTAGAGACCAAATCATTATTTTTGATGACAAATTTGTCATTTGCATAAATGAAGTTGTCTATTCAAACATAGTGATTTCATGTTTCATTCAAATTTAAAGAGAAATAAATGAAATTAAATGTTAAGTTAATAAAAAATAAGGGTACCTATCGATGGCCTCATCCCTCATGGTCATTTAAACTCTCAAACTCGGTCGAAAAGTGCTTTAGGTCATGCTCGATGAGGTATTTTGTGTAGTTTACTCATCCATAAATTTTCAAAGGTAAAATTTCAAAAAGGAGGGTGAAAATTAATTATTTTTCTACCCTAGGGTGAATATGTAAGATTGTATTTTAAATAATCCCCCCATTACACTATTTGTCTTCTCTAAAGGCCAATTTTTCACCGCGATGTCATTTTTTCATCCCATTTTGGCTTATCTCCTTCATTTTATCCTCCCCATATATCATTTATATGTCATTCTATCATAATTTCAAGGGTTCACTTATCCATTTTTTTACCATCCGCTTGATGGGGTATTTAGGGCTTACCAAATGTCACTTTGGAGTATATTTAGACCCATTTGTTAGTATTTTTTAGAAAATTTTGTCAAGACTAACATCCATCAAATTTTCCTCTACGATTATTTTCATAAATTTTTATTCTATGAAAATCTATTGCTTCATCTACATCTCACAATGCCTTCTCAAATAGGTAAAATGTAGACACTCCAATTTTATCACATTTGTGTCAAATTGTAAAAAGGAATGACTTCTTGTAATTTCACAAAATCTAGTCCAAAGTCATCTGTTCATCTAATATATGCATTTGAACACACTTTAGGTCATAGTGAAGTAGAAAAACCTCAATGTATTAGATCTACTTATTATCAATTTATCTATTTAATTATCATTCTATGTTTTAAGTATCAATTTTTTTGTTTAATTATTCTTCTTTATTTAATTTTTGTTCTCAATTCAATTATCAATTTATATTTTCAAATAAATCATTTTGGTCAATTTCTCTATTCAAGTTACTCTTATATGATTAATTTGACAATTTTACCTTCTCTTATATTAATTAAATATGTCTTTGAGTTATTTTATTAATTAATATTCTAATTACTATTTTTCCTCTTGTCCCCCTCCAAGGGACACCATTTAAAGAGGAATCTTGAGATCCTAAGCATATGCCCTTGTGTACACACCATTTATTCAAATAATTAGTAATAAAGGGGGATTATTATCCACCCCTTATTTTGGAGAAAAGATGAAGGGCCCATCTTCATTCATCTTTGATATTTACAAGGGGAATCCTCTACCCTTCATCTTAGAAACAATATGAAGAACTTATATGTTTCCATCATTGATATATACAAAGATCCTTCATCTTGTTTTGAGATGATGGGATCACATCATTGATCCACATGTTTGATCCATGTGTAATCTTTAGAAATCTATTGGAACCATTCATTTTTATCTCAAGATAAATAGTCTTCCTTGACTCAAATTTATATAAATACATCTCTTTGTAATGCAATTCAACATGCTCAAGATATATGATGAAGTGATATCAAGTCATCAAGTCACTTTATGCATCAATATTCTACTATATGATCAAATTATCATGGTCCATAGCTTTAATAGAGGTGTATAATTATAATTTATATTGACAAAGACCATCACAAGCTACAAGGAAGGTTTTTCACTATGTTTGTTTGAATATCTAAAGCATTGTAGTATTTTTTGTATTTTGTTGATCGTATGAGGTACAAGGTGTATGTTTTCCCTATTTTTATCACTTTTATTTGTTTTCTTAACAACTTTGTGAAAATATAGACAATTTTCATTTTATCGACACAAAAAGCAAACCCTTTGGATGTTTCTATAGTAAAAGTAGTATTATAAATCTATCCTAACCAGCATGGATGTCAACTTACCCTTCTCTAAATATCAAAATAATAGAAATCATAAATTTAGGTCTACAAAGTTATAAAATCTTTCAAACATTACAAAAGGGTAAGTGGTCATATAATTAAATCAATAACAAATTTTTACATTCCTAATGTGCATGTGAGGATGAAAAGGGTCAGTTAATGTTTTATTAATCCAAACTAAAGGTGGAATAAATTGAATCAAAGTCAAAGGTACCTTTTCCATCAATATTGACTTTATTGTGCATATTTTTTTAATAATGTGTGAGGATGAAAAGTTTATTATAATAATAATAATAAAAATAAAAATAATAATAATAATAATAATAATAATAATAATAATAATAATAATAATAATAATTATTATTATTATTATTATTATTATTATTAAATCAAACAAATGGTGGATTTAATAAGTTTTAACAATACAATTTTCACTAACAAACAACACATAAAACCTCGTTATTCTACTAGATTCTAATCCATATGCCCTTTCATAGACAAATTTAATCAAAAAGTGCATAAGCCTTAATAAAAGCCATATAAATTACTTCTAAAATTCACCCAATGAAACTTGTATTTAACTAAATCTAAAAAGGCATGCCATAATGAAAATGGTAATATAGGGTTCTGATAGAAACAAAACTATGATTATAAATATGAATGCCAACATATGATTTTCCCCCTAAATGCTTAAGACTAAAGTGAGATGACAGAGATAATAATAATATATTTTCTAGCATGAACATTATTAAAAAATATTCATCTATTAAACTGCACATTTTGAACCCATAACCTATATTTACATAAACCCCTGAAAGTTTAATAAAAACTCTCTATTTCTTAAAAATTAGATGAAAAAATATTTAAAACTCTTTTTTAAGCTCCATTGTCATCTTAAAGAATCAAATTAATATATTATGAATGAAAAATAAACCAGATAATTAGTAAAATTTATCTCAATATTTATGGGTTTTACCATTTCAAATTGAATATTTCTTCCATGAATATTGAGTTCTAATTTAACAATTTTGGGAATATTGGTGTATTATTCCTAATTTAGTTAAAGGGTATAAGTAGTAAAATAAGTAAATAGATAAACAATAACTAAGCTACTAATTTTTTTAAATTAATTATAATTCAAACTTTTCTAAAAATAGTAATAAGGATAAGAAAACAAAACTTATCTAAAAACTGATTGATCCAACTAAGACAAAGGCTGGAATTCACTATGTAGGATTGAGACACTATTGCAAACTAAGATTTAAACTTCATTTTGTGATTGGAAAGGAGCACAAAAACTAGATAGTAGTGGAACTGATGCTATAGTCCACCTATACCACTATTGTCTTGATGATCTGAGCTTTTTAAGATTTGTTTGCCATGTCTATCTGGCCTTTCTGTAAAGTTTTGGTAGCTAGATGTTTGTATATCTCCTCGTAGAATAGATTCTTTCTTCAAACCATATCTTACATTATTATTTGACTAATTTTTAACAATAGGAGGGGGTTAATGTGTGTAATATGCACTGGATATGATTCACACCTTGTGTGTAGGCATGCTTCCTACATACCAATACTCTGAAGAGGGATCAAGCCATATGTAGTTCTCCCACTTGATGTGTTTTATGTAATTTATGTATATGAAATTGAAAAATGCTAAATTGGATGTGCTTGAGGTGGCTAGGGATTGGTGTGAGGATTTGAATGAGCTTGGAAGTGTGTTGGCTAGTTGTATGCAGAGAATAGGGAAGATTACTTTATTAGTCTTGTTTGTAATCTTACTTAGTGATATTTATCAACCCTTTTCAAATGATCTTTGAATGGGATTTTATATGGATTTATTGGTCATGGGTTGAATGTCCTCATGTTAGGATGACAAGGATAAAGATGGGGAACCATAAGAAATTGACCATTAAATCTAGAAATGGACTTGGACAATAGTGTCAAAAGTGGATAGGAGTGGCACTGGTATTATATTCCAAGTGTGGCACTACTATCCTTAGCATACAAGACCTAGGGGGATTGATTTTTCTTGAAGAGAGTAGTATAGGTGAGATAAAACCAAGTATGGAATGCTAAGGATGATTGGGAATCAGTGAAAATAAACTTAAGAGGGTTATGAAAGCAAGCATAAGGGACATAAGGGTTGGGTATCATTATCCATGCTCAAGTTACTAATTTTTTTATTTTATATGACTACATTTGCCCCATGCCCTTTATTCTAGTGATGCAAAAAATTGAAATACTAAGATAAAGGAAAAATAAAAAGCATACCTAAACTTACCTACAAGAGTGAAGCTCATGAAGCTATGTGATGTTGGATGTTTATAGAGAGAACATGCTATAAAGTATGAATCTATAAGAAAAAACAAAGAGTATATCAGTTTTTACTAGATACATTATATCTAAAATAAGAACATACAAAGTTAGGTAAAAAATAAAAGAATAAAAGGAATGACTATACCTCACCAAGTATGCAAACCAATACAAAACATGTTATGATGTTGAGTGATGTTGGATTATGTTGAGTAATATTGGAAGGTGTTGTACCCATAGTAATATCATAAATAGAGCTAAGTGCTCAATTCTCAAAAAGTGGCTTAAGAATGCAAAGGCTATCCCTTTAGCTCCATAATCACCTACTAAGTGAATCTATGTGATCATGTGTGTGTTAATTGATCTTTAAACTATGTTTCTAATCCCTCTAAATAGGTGGCTAAAGAATACAAAGGCTATCTAGTCTTTTGGCTCTATCATTGCCCTATGAAGTGAATATATGAACTGATATCAGTATGAAATGTATGTCATTTGAGATGGATCTTGAATCCCATGAATATAATATGATATAACAATGTTGGAATAGATATCCAAATGTAGGCTAGAAACTAGGCCAGACTCTAAAAGATGGATAATATGCTTGTATGAAACCCACTTCAAAATGGTACACTAGGATTGTGTGAAAGCCACTCAAGAACTTAAGAACTTGATAAGTTAGGATTATATGAAATCCATTCCAAAAAGATGCCAACCATCTACAGATGTAATAAGGAATGCAAATGTTGAGAATACCTAGGTATAGTTGAACTTGAAAAGAAAAGAAAACAAATGTGCTACACACATTGACCCTAATCTTTGGTGTCTAAAACATGGATTATGATCTATAAGTTGTACCAAATTCCCTATATAAAACTAAAAGTGGGAGCCATCATGTCTTATATGATGCCCACTATATCTGGATTCTCTAAGCAAAAGTGTACTAAAAACTACTGATTCTAAACTAGTCTAAATGTGCAAAAGTGTAGTTGAACCTAATTTTTGACCTGCTTCTAGAAAAAATATATTTTTTTTATTTGGGCAAGAGTGCCAAAAGTGGAAACTAATAGCACCAATGCTATTGTCAAATTTGGGTGTTATTGTCTAGGGCCAAATCTGGTAACTATTTTAGATTCTTGACTATTTTCCTAGTCTGTTCTGACTATTTCGATGTATGGTTGTTGTTATGGGTGTGTCGAATGCTATTTTGTTAATTTTTAGGAGCTTTGATCTCTGTCACAAAAATTTTATTTGTTTCATCATATTTTGAGGGTAGGAATGAAGACCTTATAGTGATTTCCCTCAAAATAAAGAGCCCTACAAGTGTGTTATGCTACAAAGATACATGATATAGCAATGATAATTGATAAGATATCTCAAGATATAGCATGATTTGTATTGAGAAATTTTTAAATCAATATGGGTATTCTTAGATGGATATAGTAATGTAATAACATGTGTAATGTGTTAAATTGAAAATGAAAGTAATGTTAGTTGTTAGTTGGAGGGATGGAGCATGATGTCCATCATGGCATCCAAGAAATCAAGATAATGCATGATGTGGATCATGGCATTACAAATAATGAGAAGCAAAAAATTAACAAGAACATAAGGCAATAAGAAAGAAGCATACAAGGGTGGCCAAGGGGCCATACAAATAAGGGACATGGGCATATGTCGCTAAAACTAGAAAGAAAACATATAAGGCATCTTCAAATGCCACATAAACATACAATTGACATAAGAAAAATTGGTGTGGAATCCATAACCACATATAAGATTATAGGCAAAGGACATTGGTAAATGTCCTAAGGCACACACATGAATAGAAGCAAAGGGCATTGGCATATTTCCTAAGGTACATATAGGAGATAAATAAGAACTGAAAAATGCAAACAATCTATCAACGCTAAAAAAGAAAAGAAAACATGTGAAGAAATAGAAGTACAATCACTTCTAACTAATAAAATAAAGAGGTAAATTATTTAATACATATTAGTACAATATTAGGTATATGATAATAAATACATAAGTGTTATATACTAGCAAATGTTGATAGACTAATTTGTGTAAGTTAGTATTTAATGTACATCAACATGATAACTAGAGTGTGTGGTGTAGAAATGGTATAACTTGGATGGTGTACTCATGTAGAAGATGCCCCTAGTGGGTATGTATATTGATGTGTGTTCCAATGTAAAATTAGGATGCCCCCTTAATGGGTAGAGTGAGGAAATCAAATAATTGGATGTCACTGCACACACTCAAAGAAGATCAAGTGAAACATGCTTATGTAGATAAATCAATAAAATATAACATAGAACAACAAATATAAGTCTAGAATTTTAGTATAAATGTAAAGCATGGATAATACATACAATCAAAATGTTTTTGAGTATTATTTATTTGTTTTTATATTTTGAAATTTTATATTGTTTTTTATTTTTTTAAAGTTTTTGAGTTATGCACAATCAATCAAAAGAAACTATGTATAGGTAAGCGGGGAAAATATGATACTAACCAATGAGTCTCATAGAATAATCCCTATCATGATATGATGTATCAAGGAGAGGAATATTGTGTGATCATGAATCATGATGAAAACACTGAGGTTATGGCTCTGAAAGTTGTATATGTTGTAAATGCTCTAAAATATTTGAAGTAAAAACCAATTATGGTGTCCCCTTATAACTATGGGAAGTGGATGCAATTTTAGGGCTCTTAGGGACCCATATGGTAGTAAGAGAAGTTCTATAAACATATGTTATATTAGTATATGCATGAGATCTCAATGATACTACCCTATGTGTGAACATTGTATCTAGAAGCTGTCTAGAATCTTGAAGTTGTGGATATGTATGAACTCTTTGTGCTTGTGATGGATTCCTCAATTGTGTCTAAATTAGAACTAGAAAAGGAACTATAACTGGTGGAAAAACTTAAACTCATGGCAAAACTAGAACTAGTGAATGAAAAGTAAAATATGGTTCTAAATTGGAGAGTGGTAACTCATACAGAACTCCACCAAATGTAACCACATAATTAGCATGAATGAATTACATTCATCTATGAAATATATAAGGTACTTCTTAAAGTTTTTAGATCCATGGTCGACCAACATATCAAAAACTCCTACAGTAAGAACTATAGTGAATGGTTGGCCACATGTGTTAGGCCATCTTGTAAAGGAAGTATGATTTTACCCAATGAACTCTGTATGTGCCCACTAAATCCAATAATAAATGTGTCTATCATTGTAATATCCTACTCTAAATATCCCAAATCCTATAATAATGTCACAGTATACATGTTCATAGTGGATCCATTGTTTATGAGAACACTATGAATAGGATGATTATGAATGTGAGCTATGATAAAGAGTGCATCATAATCAATATATTTTTAACAATATCTTACTCTGATAAGGAGATGGAATGTCTAGTTTGATTTCTATAATTGTATACACCAGTCATGTTTCTTAAAGGATGTGTCTCAACTGAAGGTTCCTTATATGTATCTGGTGGGGGATGTGTATGATATACATGATGAACCCCTAATGTGTCCCCTGTCTCTTGTTTGGAATGTTGTGGAAAAGGATTTGAAAATATTTTCAATGCTTTATCCTATGTTTGCATTGCCCGAGGAGGCTCAATTGAAGTGCCAAGATCAATATGATTTCCATCTATCAAATCATGTATCTTGAGTCTCAAACTGATGCATTTATTTGTTATATGGCTTGGTGCCTTGTGATACTCATAAAATGCATGCTAATCATATCCTTATGGAAGAGTCTTTGTTGGTTTAACTTCTTGAATAGGAGGGAGAGATATGATGTTACATTCTACTAGCTATTGTAAAACTTTCGCTGGAGAAACTGGTAGATTGGTGAAGGTTCACTAAGGAGTTGTTGATGAAACCACTCATTGATGGGGCTCTAAATTTGCATTAATTGTAGGTTCATTTTGAATCTTTTTATTATTGACATTTACTTTTTATGGGACTTTGTTATTACTCTTATTTGTTGTGTTTGAGATACTTATTTGCTTGAATTTTCCCATTGAAATTAACTTGACTTCTCTTTCTTTTAGCATGTGACATAAGTTAGTGAAGGAAGAGAATCTTTTGAACATAATTGATTCATACAAAGCTGGTAGAAGACTCTATTTGAAGAGATCTTGTAACTCTTGATCAGCCATAGGGCTAGTCAACTTAGCCAAAATGGTCTTATATTGGAGAACATAATCTATGAGATGCTCATTTGACCTTTGTTTCTATTGTGAAACTTGAGCATATGAAACCTTGTCACTAATGTTAATGATGAAATGAGATAGGAACATGTTGGCTAAAATATTGAATGCATTGACCAACTGATTTGGTAGACTATAGAACCATTATAAAGCATAATCCTTTAGGCTCCCTGGAAATACTTTTGTAAGTAGCTAGTCATTTGGTATATAGTTTAAGCATGCTACGCGAAAGGCTCTCAAATGTATCTATGGACTGCCCTTGCCATCATATAGAGTAAGCTTGGGTTGAACAAAACCTTGTGGCAAAGGTGAAGAAGTAATGTCACATGCCAATGGTGTATTTAGTAGAGCAAAAGAATCCAAACCCTATGTAGGTCTAGAGGCACTTTGCTCAAGATGTAGCACCTTGGGTTAAAGATATTTTATCTCTTACACAAGGGCTACCACATCAAGAGACAAAGATTTACTAGCTATAACTGGTGGCATAAAGGTAGGTTGGGCTGCTATAGGGGTTGTTGAGACATAATTTCCCTCCTAGTGTCATGTGTAATTAGTTGCTCTATGGTTTGAAAATATTCACCATTGTTCACTCTTTGTTATTGTTCTTGTATTATTTTAAGCATGTCATCTTGCATGTTAGGGTGTTAGTTAAAATTTCTTGAGGTTCCCTTTTATCAGTTTCATCAAAAATAATATATATGGCCATTGGTAAATTAGGAAAACAAGTTGAAATTTGATTGAATTTTATGCAAGAATTTGTAATAGGCAAAGTGTGATATAAATAAAATACTAAATATAAGAAATGTAAAGTCCTAAAAATAGTTAACTAGAAATTGTATAAAAGGGAGACAAAGCTCACAAATATGTAAGGTGATACCTCAATAAGCAAATAAGAACTTGTACATGCAAATAGGGTTTGAAAAATAATTACTTGAGCACTTCAATATGAAATTTTGAAATTAAAAGTGAATTTTTGAGTTATATATGCAAGTAAAAAATCAAAAAATATTGGAAAATTAGTGATTTAACAGTGCCTAGTAGATGCAACTAGGGTTTTGAAAAATAAATGTTTTGGAAAATTAATATTTAATTTTTAAATTTAAATGGATTTTCTAATTTAAATATGCTATCAAAAATTCAAAAAAATACTGGAAAAATATTGGAAAAATATTGGGACCTAGTATGGGCAACTAGGGTTTGATACAAAATTATTTTAAAATTACTACACAATTTTAAAACTTAATGCTAATTTTTTTTTTATTATGTAGGTAAAAAATCACAAAACTATATGAAAAATTAGTAGGAAAATTAACCTAGGGTTTCTAAGGGTTTTATGCGTAAACAAAGTAAGTCAAGTTCACCAAATAATTGACAATTTAGGGAATATTAGTGTATTATTCCTAATTTAGTTAAAGGATATGAGTAGTAAAATAAGTATATAAATAGACAATAATTAATTTGCTAATTTGTGTAAATTAATTACAATTCAAACTTTTCGAAAAATAGTAATGACTATAAGAAAACAAAACTTAGCTAAAAACTAATTGATTTGACTGAGATAGATGCTATAATTTATTGTGGAAGACTGAGATGCTATCAAAAATTGAGATCTAAACTTCATTTTGTGATTGGATAGGAGCACCAAAATTGGATAGTAGTGGCACCAATGCTATAATCCACCTCTACTATTGTTATTCTAAGGATCTAAGCTTTATGGGTTTTGTTCACTATGTCTGTGTGACCTTATCTATGAAGTTTCGATAGCTAAAAGTATATATAACTCCCTATAAAGTAGATTATTTCTTAAAACCCTATCTTCAATTATGCTTTAACCAATTTTGAGCAAGAGGGTGGGGGTTAGTGTGTGTAATATGCATTGGATGTGTTTCACACTTTATGTGTGGGCACATTGCCTACATACCAATACTTTGAAGAGGGATCAGGCCATATATAGTTCTCTCACTTGATGTGATTTGTGAAATTTGTGTATATGAAAGTGAAAAATGCTAAACTAGATGTGGCTGAGGTATCTGGGGATTGGTGTGAGTATTTTAATGAGCTTCTAAGTGTGTTGGCTGGCTATATGTAAAGAATAAGGAAGATTGCTTGAGTAGTCCTGCTTGCTTATTGATATTTACCAACCCTTTCCAAATGATCTTTGAATGGGATCATATATGGATCTATTGGTCATGGGTTGAATGTACTCATGTTAGGAAAATGATTTTAAGGATGGGGAACAAAAATAAATTGATTGTTAGGACCAAAAATGGACTTGGATAGTAGTGTTGATGAGATCAAATATTTATAACATTTGAAACAAAGTGTTTTATAAAATATGATGAACAAATATATATATATATATATATATATATATATATATATAGGTGATAATTGTGTCGACTACTAGTCTGACTAAAATGACAATTCTACCAGCACATAAATTATGGACATATGACATACACTTTATCATCTTAGAAATGGTCTGCTTGAAGTTATTGGAATTTCTAAGGTGAAAGAGAATAAATATAATATATTTTGAAGGTAAATACATCATCAGATAAGTATGTGAGAATCCTTGAATCTCAATTCACATTGTAATTTTCAAGATTGGATCTATGTTCATGTTTTCTCAGTGTTCCCTAACTTTGAATAGTTGTTCTAATTATGTTAGAGCATTGTGAAGTGACTTATAAGTCAAAATTAATCATGTTTGAAATATTTTATTAATGCAATAGTGAAATATCTATCTATGAAGGCCATGTTCAATAGTAACTTGTAAAATTTTTTAATTACATATTGAAATTGGAGATAAGTTTCCTCACCCATTAGATGATTTCCCACACTAGGTTTTTCTAGTTGACATAATGTGTTAATATTATGCTTTTTATTATCATATTCTTCCTTATTATGTTCAATATGTTGTAAATTTCATTTAAAACACTTGATTATCTCTATTTTAGTGGTTAAACTATCTTATAACAATGATTTGTCAATCATATTTTATGTTAGGAAGATATAATATATGTGGGTGAAGCTTAGAGTGGAATATATCCACCTAGTTTAAGGAATATATTGGTATCAAAATTATGTTTAGTATCAGTTTAAGTCCCTTTTTTTTGGAGTAAATTTTAATATATTCCCTTCACTAGATCAAGTAGTGATAATGGTTAAGGTATCCTAGTTCCCTTTCAAAGAATATATTTCCCTAAAAAGATGGGAGCAAGAGATCATAAGTATGGTTCATTATGATGATTATTCTTATATAAGAGATGGGTGATTTCATAATATTTATGGAGTTCCTAACATCTCTCTTTCTATGATAAAACTTCATATGTTGGAATCTATATGCACATAATATTTTGAAAATTTATCATTTACTAATGTTTTATCTCTTGTAGGAACATGCCAAGTTTTGAACTCTCTGAGTGTACACCTTAAAATATGCACTGTGAAAGGGTTTTGAAAATTATTAGTGATTCGTAATATTGCTGATCAATTATATCATTACCTAAACCCATTACACATCCTACGTATCCAACTCCCTAAGAAATTCAAACCCCACTCACACATTTCCCTAGGCATTTCTCCTTTAAAAAATCCCATAGCTAAGAAAATACCTTATTTTTATAATAATTTAACTAGGTTGATAATATTATAAAGTATTAATCACATGTTACACAACTAAATCAACATGGTTAACTTATTTTGAGGACTAACCGTAGCTTTTTCAACTAACAAGATTGACCTATCCTATCTTGTCATCTAAAATTATGTAAGTGTTAAGGATTATATATTACTATATATACCATGCTCATTTAAATATAAAAGAGGTGAAAATTCATTTTCAAATCATTACTATTCATAATTCTATTAAAATTGCATTTGCAGAAGCCATTGTTTAGTGTTTTGTTTAGATAGAAGATTTCTTGTCTTGTGGGAAGTCTTGAATTCAATGTAGGAGTATTTTAACCTAGATTTTATTTATACACTGTTATCCTTATTAATCCACAACAACCTCTTTCAAATCACCATTTACCAAGGGAGAGATTCAGACTTGATAGGTTCATCCAAGGTAAGTATTCCTAACTTTTATTATTTCATTTGATAGATAGATACTACATAAGTAATATGTGTTATGAATGTATAAATATTTATTTAGATTACCTTTATGATTAAAATTATTTTATATATAGGGTTTCACTTTCTTTCCATCTTTCATTTTAGGTGATCTAGGTGCCCATTTGCCTACCTTGATCCTTGATTGTTTATTTATGTTTAACAATTTCCCTTTGTGCCACAAGATTTAGTGAGCACTAGATTAGTTTTATTTTATGAAATTAAACTTATCTAATGTTATTTCATAGTAACATTTTCCTAGAGAATTTGGAAACCTCTACTGGGGTGTTTTGTGGTAAGACATCCCTTGATTAGATTTACCAAAACTAATTTGGTCATGCTCCAGATATAAACATGTATTGCAATAGATGTTATTTGATTAACTTATATTGGATTTACTAGGTCAGGTAAGTATTAGATAAATATTAATTTTTTATACATTCTGGTGAACCCAATGTGAATATAATCCTTTCATTTTTTTATTTTCTCACCAACAATCAACTAGATCGTGCTAGTCAAACTAGTCTTAACATCTATTTATAGATTTAGAATTCATAGTTAACTAAATTATTTTGGTTGATCCTATTTGGTCTTCTAATTGTAGGTTATCTTTCCATAATCAACTAAATCAAGATTGTATATCTAGTATTTTTATCTATTTACAATTTTTCCTTCTATATTCAACTAGATCAGGCTAGATGATCTAGTCTCTTTTTCTATTTACAGGTCTAGGGTTTATAGTCAACTAGATCAAGATGGATGATTTAGTATAGTCCTTTGTCTTGAAGGGTTTCATTTGAGTCCCACTAGTTAATTCATTATCCTTTATTATTTTATGGGTTTCTCACTTACAGTCAACTAGAATAGTTTTACCAATCTAGTATAGTAATACAATTTTTAGTTTTTATATTTCAACAAACTAGATTAGGTTGGTCGATGTAGTAATATTTCACCACTTTCAATTTTTATTATTATAATAGACTGAATTGACTCGATTGATCTTGATTAACCTATATGTTTTTTAAATTTTTCCTCTACAAGACTCAATTAGCTTTGAATTATGTCTCAATAATTTTTATTTTTATTTTAGTCAACCAACTAATTCAACCTGGTCGATCTAGTTCTATTTTTTAGGTTCATTCTAAACAAGCTTCATACATTCATTTTTATCAATTTATCATTTCTATCTTTTACTAAAACTAGTCAAAATTTTCAATTTATCGATTGTCTTTACCATTTTTTTAGTATTGTTAAACTATATCACATAGTCAACTAAGTCAACATGATCAACTTAGTTCTATGACTATGTTTTTTCTAAACAAATTCAATTGACCTGGCCGACTATGTTATTTTCAGTATGTTTTCACAATAGACTAGATTGACTTGATTAATTTTTTTTAATTATATTTTTCAACTAGATGGGCTCAATTGATGTTATTTTCTATGTTCTAAATTAATCATAAGAAAGGCATTTCATATTAATTTATTATTAATTAATCTCATAAATGTTTTTATAAAATGTTGGATGCCTATTTGTTTGTTTTCTAAAAACTACAAATTGGTTTTGACAACTAATTTTTTCCTATATTTTCATTGTCTTTATTTCCATAGAAAATGTGTATTAGTATTTTTAAAACTACTTATCTAATGGCTTGATAGGTTACACACTACTTTTATTACAGTTCTTTTCTATCATTTATAGATATCAAGGCATGATGGTCTTGCTCTAGTACTCATAGCCATAGTACATTGAAAATCATGATCTTTAGTTTCCATGTACCTCATGGTATTTCAAAAACATGTAGGATTCCCCTTTGAATTGAGACTTATGAATCCATACATATATTTGATCTTGTAATGCATTGGTTAGTTGTTAGAATCAAGAAGTTACTTCCATCTTGTTCTTTAAACTTGATTTAGTGAAATATGGGAATGGTACTTCCTCCATAGTTAGTGATTTGAGACATCATGTTGTCATCATCCAATAGACAATTGTCTTTAGAATCCTACAAATAAATCAAAACCTTTTAATACATATTCTTGATCTTAATTTTTGAATAATTACATAACATCAATTATTAAAATATAAAATTTATTCTTTTTTATTTTTCATTCTCCATTGTATTATAGATTGTATTGACCAGTGTTAATGTAATTTTATGATGTGTGGTAGATAGTTTATTATTATGTCTGATTTACTACTACCCTAATAACTACATAGTTTAAATTATTTTTAATTTTTTTACACAATCAACGAAATCAACCAATATAATTTTGTATACTCATATATTTTCCTGCTTATATAACTAAGTTCACCAACTAAATTTAGTAGGCTATCCATTCTATCATTTTTATATCATGTTCATCTTAGTCTAATAGCTAGACTTAGTACACTATCCATCTTGTATTTTCTTACTTGTACAACTAATTTGAATAACTTGACTTAGTATGCTATCCATTCTATTTTTTTTCTAGCTTATACAACTAAGTTTACCAACTAAACTTAGTAGGCGTTCCATTCTATTATCTTTTCTTACCTGCATAACTAAGTAAATGAGATTGACTTCAAAGGCCATCCAAAGTTTTTTCCTTTCTTGTATGTATAACTAAGTTGATCATTTCAACTTAGTAGTCTTATAAACTTATTTTCCTATTTTCAAGACTAAGTCGAATAGATCAACTTAGTATATTTTCACACTATTTATTTTATTCCTTTCTAACTATGTCAACTACCTTGACTTAGTATGATTTCAAACATTCTTCTTATACAACTAAGTCAAACAACTTGACTTAGGTCACTATCCAAACTTTGTTTATATTTTTCTCATAAAAATAATTCAACCAAATGAATTTAGTTCTATATCAAAATGTTGTCTATTTTTTCCTAGCCAACTAAGTTGACCACCATGACTAAGTAATCTATACAAATGTCTTATTTTCCTACCTATAAAACTAAGTTTTTCAGCTTGATTTAGCAAGTTTTTAGATTTATATCACTATATTCACTTATCACCATGAAATACATCTTTGATGAAAGTGAAATACAAACTCAAAATGACATGATGACATTAATTAATCCTCATAGTCATCCTTAATATTAACTTCCCTATATCTCCATAAAAATTTTGGATGCTCGTAATGCCTATGTGGCCACTAAAACAAAAAACTATAGGTCACCTCCTCCTAAAACATTAAATCTACTTAATTATCCTCCAAAAATGCCTAGTTTTGAATATGCGAGTGATATCGAATATACTAAATAAGTGATACTCTATATAAATGAAAACCCCAAACATCAAGATAAGGATCTCAAAGTTATCAAAAATATCATGATGGGACATTACATCAATTCTCCACCTTCACCTACACATAATTTATCTATAGGCATTGAAGCAAGTCACCCTATGACTTATTTGATGACTTTTCGTCTTCAATATCCACTTCTTATTCCACGCCTTCAATTTTCTCTACTACCTCTTCTTCAAACTTACATATTATTTCAACTAATATGGCCAAAATTTCCCCAAGAATTCCTTCTCAAATTGCCCATGTCCATAATCATGTCAATGCTACCTTTTTTACATCTCAAGACACTTCTACTAGTCAAGTCACTATCAACACTAATCAAATTCTATTACAAGTGATGAACCAAATAGACATTTTTAAAACTAATAGTATAAATCAAATGTTAAAAATGAAAACCCAACTTTCAAAATTATTAAATAATTCTTAACCTACTCAATAGGATGTGAAAAATCCTAATGCCCCCCCACCACTCCCCCTAAGAGATATTCATAACCTTATATCTCAACCTCCACTTATTAACAAGACTATCGAAGATCTATAAAATGAACCCTCAATCCCTCAAATTTTAGACATTGAGATAGGCGGTAGTATTCTTACTATCACTTGTAACAAGTCCATTGAACTTGTTTTGAACTTAAAAGATTTCAAAAAATTATACACATATTAGATTAAACTCAATACTTCTGCCTCCACCAAGATCTTAGTCAAAACATTCATAGGTGATGATTTGAATTGGTATTATCAACTCATATCACATATTATATCTATTTTATAATATTTAGTTAATGGATTGGTAAAATAATTCCAAACTAATGACCTTTCTAAAAACAACTTCGCTCACTTCATCAACTATAAATAATCAGAATCTAAAACTACACAAGTGTTCATTAAATGATGGAAAACCTTGCCCAATAAAACTAAAAAAAATATGTTAGAATAAAATAATTTCCACTTATTCACTAATGCTCTTCACCCTAAATTAAAATATCATGTTAGGACCCTTTCTCCAAAATATTTGGAAGAAGCCCTTGACTAAGCCAAATGTCAATATTTTATCATAAAACAATTTGATCTTTCCCATCCTCCTATTGGAACTCAAATTCTTATGAAATATAAAATCCAACGTTCTACCAATGATGGTGTTATAGATAACTATGATTCTATACACAATATTCATGTTATTACTCCAAGTGGTTCCAATAATGATACCCTTTCACAACCACTCCCAATTAACCATTTACCACAACTTAGTGCTACATTTTTCCAAGTTAACAACATGGATTATCAAAAATTTATTTCCATAGAATAAATTCAAAACCATCTTCCTAGGCCTTCATGATTATATGTAGACCCTACTCACCATACCAAACATTGGTGTGACCCACACAAATTTTCTTGGTTTCATGAAATTTGGGGTCATTCTCATGAAACTTTCCATCAATTTCACAACTTTAATCTTGAATATATTATGGGTCCTAATTTATATCAAAAAACTCAAATTCATGAGATTAACAAGCTTATGCAATGACATTAAAGGTTCAAGAAACCAAAACAAAACATTATTCCCTTAATCAAGCTAACACTAAATCTAACACCCACCTTAAAATCTCTTCTTAATCATCAAATGTGTACTTATAAAACTCCCACAATAAACATTGTCAAAACTTATATTGATACTAATGATTACAATGTTGTCAATATCAATAATATGATGAGATTAACTTCTTATACTTATACCCAAATTCTAACTTTAACAAATTTCTAAATTTTCATATGGTCCAAGATTCTTACCCATCTCATTTCAAATAACTTGGAAATATGGAAATGATCTCCACAAATCCAACAACACAACATAATCATTCATTTACTATCCCAAATATTTCTACTCAAACACCACATTTTGATAATAACTCACTCTCCATTGATTTAAATTAAAATTATATTTTATCATCGAATTATTATCACTCTAACCACGTAAAACTAAAAATCATATACTTATTAACTTCTTCACCACCTACAAAACCACACATGTCTCCAACTATGATCCCTAAAACATCACCTACTTCAACTCAATCAGATACACTTTACATAACCACATCAATTAAATCCTAATAAAATACTTCTTATCAACATCAATTTATATGTACTTCTATGGTTACTTAAACATATTTACTTTAACATTATGCACTATTATCTAGCACAGTTGCAACCAATTATGATGAATGGGATCCTGCAATAGAACTTTCTCATCTCCCATCTCAAATTCCTTTTCTTTAACTCATGAGGACTTATTATCATCATAATTTTTTAATGGAAATTTTAATAAAAATGAAAATCCCTTGACCTCCACTTATAGGGCATGAAGATACTTTTTATGGGTTTAAAGCTAGTATTCTTCAACAATGCCAAGAAATGTTTATACACATTGATGAAACCATAGATACTTTCATATCACTCAACTTTACCATTGATTCAAAAATTATTTAACAAATATTGATTTGTTAAAATAATCCTTTGTCATTTATCACTTAAAAATTGGTGATATACAAGTCAATCATTCTTTAATTGATGAAGGTTCTAACACATGTATTTATTCCCTCAATTTTATTGAAAAACTTGGGTAATCTTAATGTAATATAAAATATACCCAAAGTACATGTCAAGGCTATGATCAAATACAAATTCACCTTTTAGGAAATGTTTGGATTCCCATCACACTTCTTCCTATCATGGTTCAAATGAAAGTCATGATATTTATTTTTTTGTTATAATATAACATATTACTCAACCGATTTTGAACACACTACATGAGAGTTATTACCTCATCTGCATGCTAAAGTGTCAAATACACTCATAATGGTGATATTTACAAGATTAAATTAGATAAAATCCCTTATAATTTTGAACAATTATAATAACATGTTGGTTTTAATATTCCTACCCTTGAACCTTTACCTAACATTCCTTTTCATGAATCTCAATGATCTAGTTACCCCATCAACTTGATTAGAGGTTACAATGACCATACCAAACTTGTGGGCAAGATCCTAACTAACCTCTTAGATTATAAAGATGATAAAATAGATGAGATAAGTTTTAAAATCAAAACTTTTGACCTCCCTTCACACATAATTACTTAATTACCTCCTTTACTACTACGATCTCAATAAAAACTAGTCGATGAGATTACCATTACTCTAACCAAGACTAAAGAATTCATTCTTCATTATTTTTCAACTAATAATATCATTGATACTTTAATTATTGATATTTATACTCATGATAATAATGATGGATACTCATTAGATCACCCTTTATAGCTAGTTTTATTCAAGCTAAAAATGCAAAAATAATTAGATATTGATCTTCTATACAACAATCCTTTCATAATATTAGTTATATTAATGTAGTTACCTCTTATTATATTTCACTTAACACTATATATTATGAAATTGGTGTTCAAAGGTCAGAGATGGAGCACACACATGCTAATTCTCACTTAGTTGATACTAAAACTATTCAGAGTATGATTTTTGATCATCTTATGTCAAGACCATACCAGTTTGATAGAGTTTTTGATCTTTTGAGCTTGTTCCCTCTTAATATGTCCACCACATTACACTAAAAAACATCATGTGCATATAACATAGTTGTTTCACCTAACACAAACTCTATTCTAAGTTATACTTCTTATAGTGATGGTATATAACCTTTACATAAGCTTTATCATTTATGTACATGAACAATATTTTTTTACTAATCTAAACTATTTTAACCATGGAGCATTGGAACTTTGGGTCATTTATATTCCAATAGACTCATTTTTTTCCCACTCTAAACCGTTGCAACCCTAGACCATTCTACTTAAATCAATATTTTTTTCATACCCTAGACCATTGCAACCTGGGCAACTCTATTCAATAACCAATTATGATCCTTATTATGACTCATAAGCATTATGGACACAATAAATGCCTATTCTAAAAATTAGTTTAGCCTAAGAAGTATTTCACAAATTCTTCTTATATACAAATGAATAAAGATATATCAATAAATGGTTTTTGTTTGTTGAATGGTTCATTAGATTTATCCAATACTTCATATTGTTATATTTTTATTTTTTTACTATTTAGTAGGCATTGTTGCCTTGACAAGATCATAGTACTATTATATCTGATTTAACTATTTTTTGAACTCTTGCATGTGGAAGTGCATCTCCTCATCTAATTGGTTTTATGTATCATTATTTATATTCACATGTACCATTACAACTAGGTTAGTTGTTTCACTTGCATGTGGATGTGTATCTCCTAAGCTAAGTGTTTTTTTCATATACCATTGTTTATATTCATTATCCTTATTGTAACTAATTTATATATTATTTAGACTCTTATCTTTGGAAATGCATCTCCTCAATTACGTAGTTCCCTAGTTATTTTGTTAATATTTCATTTTTGTTGCTTATCCAAAAAACACAAAAACATTAGAAACTAATAGACAAAAAGAACAAAAACATTTTCTTGTACTTTTGTTTATTTTGATCCTATTCTCTTGACATTTTTCAATTAATCATTTAAATGCACTCTCCATTTTACGATCCCATTTCCTTGTTCTTCTACAATACAATCACATTTTATTATCATCAATTTTCTTCTATCCCATTTACTGGGAGAACTACATTTGGCCTAGAGTTCATATTGGATCTTGCATCCATGGAACTATGTAGTAGCATCCACTTACCTCGTGCATCTAGAGTCAGCTCAGCCACCCCCTCCTTTTGGTTTTTTTCCCCCATTTTATTTTGTCTTGTTATTTACCTATCACTTGGGGGCAACTTTGTCTTCATTATTTTTATTTAATTATCTCAATCTCATTATTTATTATCTTAGGGGCCACCCTATCATAGAGCGTAATGCCTCTATTACACATACTTGTGCAATTTATTCTTTGATTGTTTGCACTAACATTATGACTAACCTTTATTTGTGTTTGTTTATTTTATTTTTGTTGTTCTTTTATTATGTGTTGTTATCTCTTCATTTATTTTTGTTAGTTTTTTGTTGTTTGTTCATTAGTCTATATTAACATTGTGTTGTGTCTTTATTTTGGTTGTTGGTGTTTTATTAGATTTTCATTATCATTTTATGGAGTTGTTGTTTTATTTTTTGTTGTGTTATTATTTGTTCATTTTTTATTAACATTTTATTCATTGTTTCTTGTTATTTGTTGTGTCTCTCTTTTTCTTTTCTATTTTAATGTTTGGTTTTATTATTTATATTGTGTTTAAATGCATTTTATAAACATTTTTAGTCTAGTTTTCATTTAGGATTGATTTGTTTACAGTTGTGTTTGACTTGTTTTATTATTTGATTATTTTCCAAGTACATTCTTGTTCCTACTTAAATCTTGATTGTTTATATCTTGATTTTAAGTTAGGTTTCTCTTTTTTGTATTGTTCTTTTTATTGTAATTTTTTTGTTTAATTGTAAATAGCTGTAGATTTCATTTTGGTAAATTTTTTATTATTATCCTTAGTTATAAATATTCACATTTGAATTGGTCAATTACAAAGATAAATATAATGTTATTATGAGTTACTCATACTTATGATGCATAATTTCAAATTTTCTATAGTAAACACCAAGTTATCCAAATCCAAAATTTAATGAAGCTCTGAAAAACATTTCCAAATATAATTATGACTAAAATTCAAAATATATCCTAGGCTATATTTAGGAAAAAAACAAGACTCTATTCAAGACGTGCATCTCTTGAGTCTAATTGACTACTTCTATGACTAGTTTAGGAAGTGCATCTCCTAAATTATATTCAAGAATCTATTCATACATAAAGCAAAACAAATACATCAACATCCATATGTTAAAGAAGGGCGTGCATCTCTTTAAACTAGCATATCTAAACATATCATAACAACATCAATATCAATAAACACAACATTTGATAATCAAATAATATTAATAATATGCTAAAAATGAGTGTCATATGTGTGTGTGTGTGTGTGTGTGTGTGTGAGTGTGTGTGTGTGTGTGTGTGTGTGTGTGTGTGTGTGTGTGTGTGTGTGTGTGTGTGTGTGTGTGTGTGTGTGTGTGTGTGTGTGTGTGTATATATGTATGTATGTATGTATGTGTATGTATGTATGTATGTATAAAAACATGTTTCATGTTTCTATACATCATGAGAGTATCTATACATATCATAAGTAAAAAAAGGGGAGCTAGCACAATCAACTCTCATCATGCTCATCCTTAAGAGGACTTTGTTGGAAACTCTGACCTATCCAAGATGTAGTCTCCACTAGTGGATGTGGTTATGGAGGCCCCGTGACAACCTGCAATGTATATAGCTACATCACTGACCCCTCTGACTCTATCCCATCTCTATAATTGGAGGTCTAACTAGTCTGTTATGATCTCATATACTCTATATAGGAATCCACTCTTAGATTTGAAGGAAATGTTGCATCATATGCTTGCCTCTAGTAGGCTATCTCATCTTTGATATGTAAGATATCATCCTTTATATGAAAGGTATCATCCTTGGCCATAATCACATCAGCCAAGGCTCTCACTAACCCTACTCATATATCCATCTTGATGATATGCACCTCATCTCTCTCTCTCTTGTGTTAGTCTCTAAACCTCCATCTAAGTAAAGTCTCATTCACCAATAGTTATTAAAAAATCCACATCTCATGAGGTTAACTGGTCTTGAACCCATACTAGTTATGTCACCTATCCCCTAAGACCCAAAATATCTACATCTTGGATATAACCAAAGTCTATAGCCTAGTGTTATTTCCCTATGTAGTAGCCAATTGCATCTATAGCCTAGCCACAATACTTTATAACCCTACTATCTCTAAGAGGCATGTAAAAATCTCCATATGAATCCTATCAATAAATTATTGGTCTTATATGGATGTCCCTATGCCTTAGGTCCCTGCCCATCCTAATCTTATCCCTATCCCTATACCTATCTTGAAGGGTCCTTCCTCTCCAGAACCTATCCCATGGCCACCTAGGGCATCCCCTATATTTACATCTTAGCCATCCATCTCATCCATGTCCACATCTTCTATAAGATCCTTCTACCTCTATGTTTATACAACCTATATTGAAATGGCATATGGAATAGTTTTTTACACTAGGACCTTACGTAATTATTTTGCTAAGGCCTATCCCTGATCCCTCCACATTGTCACCCATCACTACCTCAAAAATAAATGCTAGGGTAATGGCCTCATAAAATGGATGGGTGGCACTCCTAATCACCATGTGGTATATGCATCAATCACCCCTATATAAGGCACTCCTCCCACATAATCTCATAGAATGTCTAGCCATCACCCCTGCATATGACCATAATGTATGTTGGTGTTTTTACTTCCCAATGTGGTGCCTAAAGCTATTTGCAAGGAGGTATTTATTAATTTTATGTTAACAATACTTATTTTTGGGGTTATGTTAATAATCTATATCTACTTTTAATTTCTAAACTACAATTTGAAAAGAGAACACTCTTTGCAAAAACATAAACCACTCAATCTGATTTAAATTATAGAATCTAAAAAATGCTTTACATAAAATTAAAAAAAATCTACTTATTCACTCTTAAAAAATTAAAAAAATATTAAAAATTCAATTAGTAATTGAAAAAATAATAATTAATCTATGTTTATAGAATTTGAAGGAATGAAACAAATGCTTATGCTAGAAATAACAAATTAACTATTCAATTGACCCTATAGGTTTTCAATATATATATATATATATATATATATATATATATATATATATATATATATATATAATAGTCTTTAATTGAAACAAGTATAAAATAAACTTATAAATTCCAAATAGATTTCCTATTTCCTCAGGAGTGGGCCCTTGCTCCCTTAGATCCAGGTCCAAATTAACTTAGCTTAGGATATTTTATTCAACACATCAATTAAGAAAGGAAACTTTGTAGTAGTTGTATTTCAAAACATTTACCAAAATTAAAATATCTCTATATGTAGTCATAAAACTTATAGATCTAAGCATGGATCTATCTATTTATTCTATACCAAGAAACTATTTATCCCAATATTCCAGGAACAACATAACTAATTTAAAAATAGAAGATATTTTGGATAGATTGAGTGATATGGTTGGAATAGAAAGTTGTTGCCATGAGATATTTTATGAGTCAAGGAATCCATAGATAACATTTACCATGCCTAACTAGATCAATCAAATATTTACATATATTGATACTATTATCTTCTATCTTCATGATTGTAACCTAGAGTAGAAACTCCCAAAATGGAAGACTAAATAGAAATAAACATATATTTATATACATAAATAGAAATAAACATCTATTTATAGACATGAATAGAAATAAAAATGTTGAAATGAGTTATTCAAATTATCATGAAGAGATTGGATGAGCTATCTAAACCCTTTGGAATGTACTATGATCAATTCTGGAGTAATCTAGGTCAATCCATATCAAAACTACAATAATCTATAGATTGTTGTCAAAATCCATAGCTCACCTATCAAAATCCATAGTTCACCTATCAAAATACATAACTCACCTATCAAAATTTGTAGCTAGCCTATCAAAATCCACAGAAACTTTAGAATCCATAGCTAAGTCTTATATACTTCAATCTTCACCTTAGATCCTCCTTGTCTTCACAATCTTGTCGAAACTCATATTAACACTACTATTTACCTATACAAATCAAAATGTTGAACCTAAAAGATGAAAATGTTAGAACAAATTGCAAAGAAGATAGACTTAGACTTTACATAAGTTTATTCAGGCAAAATTGTCTATTCCATACTTTATGCAAGTTTTAAACATAAAAATTAAACACAATGCTCAACCATTTGACATAATTAAGGCCATAAACTATAGTAATAATGAGTCAATTTATGGACTCATCATCTTCCCCATTCCTTACATTTTGCAAGTCCCTTTGAAAACTATATCCTCAATCTCCATAATTATGAACTATTTGTTATAGCTTTGGACTCAAATCATAAATGGAATATAGATCATTTTGAAGTATCCTCTAATTATGAGGAGTGAAACCCATACCCCTCTGCAAAAAATCAACCCAAATATCAAACTATTGTTGAGACTATGGTCTTATATTCTGAGAAAGAGACATTGTAAAAAGTAGAAATGGAGGTCTAAACCTCATTCCAATCCATGGATTTCTTCCATCCCTCTATAAGACTTCTAAAATTATATGCACAATAACATTATCTCTTTTCAAAGAACAATGAAGGGTGGTGGGTAACATTACCTCTCTTCATCTTAATGTAACTAGAAACATATGCCAATGTTGTCTACAAGACACTACTACATCATAGAAATTATGTTGCATAAACAACTCAAAGTTGAGAAGGCCATCTTGCAATGTGTAAAGATAATGATCATGAATTATTGGTTGCTGGTAATAACTATGAAATTAGCTTAATATATACTATGCACTACCAAATTGAGGCCTAATACATAAACAAACATCTTGTACAATGTTAATGTGATCATCATATATATCCTACCAGGCATTTTGAATCCTATATGTAGACAATAAATCTCTCATCTGAAGATCCCCCACAAATAGATTTACCAAGAAATTATTTGTATTTTCTAGAATAATGTCACACAAATAAAACTCACAAAGGATATCTTATCTATTAGGGGTATTATTTTTGAATGTTATCATGAAATCATCACTAGTGTTTATATCACATGGTAAATTACAAGATTATAATTGCCATCTAAAAAACTATTCATGCAAAAATAAGATATATGAAAAAGAAGGGACTCTACATGATAATAACTTTTCTCTTATTTGATAGGTAAACTAAAGATTTTTTTTAACATGTTCTTTTTTATGTTGGGCCTGAGTCAGATCTTCTTGCATTTTTTTCTCTTCTTTACGAAGATGATTTTATTTTTTAAGTAGACAATTATATATCTTCATTTCTTCAAGTCGTGAGTAGACTTGATCCCATTAGACAAATTAGTTTGACAACCTTACTCCATCGTGATCTTATGAGGAATATAAGAAGAGTTAGAGTATTTTTAGGTTCTCATCCTAGCATCTTCCATTTCAAATTTTAAAATTTCCTCCTCAAGGAAATGTTTTCTTCTTCAAGTGATCTAGTATAACCCCATTGATCAATAATTTCATCCTCTACCTCATCCTTTTCTTTAGGGACTAAATTTCTAAAGTTTTAATTTGTTTCATTAAATGATCAATCACAAAATCTTTATTTTTTTGCTACAACAATTAGTTCAGTTATATCCTCTGCATTTTTTTTAACTGTGGAATCTAACTATGACAAGGCTAAAGCATGTTGGAGTTCTATATCATCTATTTCCTTTGAAGGCTATCCCTCTTCTTAAATCATGGGGTTTTTTCCTTTATCCTTTGTCTATAGTGTAGGAGGAATGAGACTTTCATCAGGAATAGTCTCAGTCAAGTCATCAGCCAAATATTCATGTGGAAGAAAGGTTTCTTCTTCTTCTCTATTATGAGCTTCACTAGTAGTGGTTGCGGGGTTTTGTCTTAAACTATCTAGTATCTCAGCAATAATGGTTTCATCACTATCAACTGCTAGGATCAATCTTCTTCTTATTTTAAGAGGGGGTTGAGCTTCTATAGGTAATTTTTCTTGAGTTATTGGCTAGAAAGTAGGGTCTATAGAAGAATCTTCTCAATAACTTGAATGGGATCTTGGACTTGGGAAGCTTGGAAAACATGTTGATAGCTTCTAGTAAAGGATGTAAGCCTCAATTTATTACTTGTTTGTTTTGGGTGAAAGACTATGGAAGGAGGTTCTAGGGTTTACAATATAATAGTCTTAGTAGTGGATCTCATGCTCTAAATGAACTTAGAGGCAATTACTTTAGAAGAGATCTTTAGTGGGGTTTTCAAATTGGAGGCATGCATGTGTGTAGAAGTTAATTTAACAAGTTTAGGGGTTTTATTTCTCTTTATTTTAAGAAAGGCAACCCAAGATTCCATTCCATTTTCTATGAGAAGTGATGTTGAATAATGAGTTGAATCAATGCATGATGACGTATGGTAGCAGGGTTTTTAGCATACCTCATATCCACAACCTGAATGGATCCTAAGAGAAATGAAGGCAAATTTATTTTGTGTTGGGGTTATTTAAGACCTTATATTAAATTAATTAACATTATTAAGACCATACAACTCAACACACTAAACTGACCCTCACATGTCAAATATTTAATAAGCCAAAAATAAACTGACCTCCAAGGTTCAAGTAAAGACTCTCTGCTTTCCCATTTTATTCTTCTTATGATAACTTCCATGAAAAATGGTGTGGCCTCTCCTTCATTTCTAAAAATGCTGACAAGGTCATGAAATGAGGATCTTCTTGCTATCTGAGCTCCTTAATCTAGAATCCCTAACAACATGTTGAGGATTTACATGGAGAAAGGTATCTAAACACCTCTCACTATGGAAAAATAAGGCTTCAATTAAAGAATATATTATATCACTAATGCTTCATTAAAACCCTAAAATTTGAGAAAGAAGTCAAGCCATCGTGCTACAACTAATATCTACTTTACTACTTCATTTTCTAATAGTTCACTTGCATCTTCAATTTCTAAATTTTTATTCAAACCCATTTTTGAATTCTTCACCTTTAGTTTAGGCTTACATATTCAATTCATTCCACTATTTCCAAAAACTATGTTTACAAAATGATTTGAATGTCAATAATATCTTTTTGAGGGTTAGACTACAAATAGTTATCAAAGCACATCGAGTAATGATGAAAATATATATTAGAAGTAATGATGTCATGCCTTTTTGTTTTATTTCATTTTAAATCATTCCACTGTCAATTTAATTATATTCCTCCATCTAATACCCTTTTTATAAATGATACATAATGACAATGATGTGTCATTATAAAACCTTTTCTTTACTAGAAGCGTATTATCCATACCTCTTTGAGTTGATATTTTACCATATGATCTTTTGAAATAACCTTTGCTACCTTCATAAAGTTTGACGCCCTTATAACACCATATGAGTATGTTATATCAATGGTTTTGAGCACATGTATGGAATCTTAAGTATCTAAAACTAATACTTAGTAGAAAAATAAATACTTTTTCATGAAAATCTTAGTATTGTCCTTATCAGTCTTCCTAATATATTCTTTCATAAAAAAAATTGCATGAGTTAGTGATAGTATACCAAATAATAGTATTAGATTTATTCCTTTGGAACCAACTGATTTTTCTAAACTGATTTTTCTATTTTTTTATTTTTGGTATTTTCCCCTTAATTAACAATTTCTAGTTTTCTAATCAAGGCTCTTTATTCAGTGCATGAAGAACCAGCAAGCTGGTTTTCTATTCATGACTATCAACAATATCTCAAAATATTTTTATTGTTTATTTTTTTTTAAATATTTTTTTTTACAATTTTAGGGAAGAGAAATATTCTCTTCCTTTATTTCAACCAATTTTGTCTTTCAGAGATCAATTACCATGGAAGACTTGAGTTCTTTTATGGCACCAAATTCATTTTGTATTAACTGGATAAATTCCTCCTTACTAGTACCTTCTAGTATAGTTTTAGATGATGTTCATTTACAAGAAGTGTCTTTTGATTTCCATCCATAGGTAATAACTCTATAGAACCATTATTAAAAATATGTGCTATTTGAAATGGTCCTAAACATCTAGTTCGAAGCTTACCTTTGAAATTATGATATTTGCAATCATATAAGAGTGCCCAACCTCCTTTGAATTTCCATTCTTTGTTATGCAAGTCATACCATTATTTTCTTTGTTACTATGTTATTTCTATTTGTTGCAAAGCTTCTATCCTGATTTCATCTAATTCATTAAATTGTAACATTCTTTCTCTTTATGCTTCATCCAAATCAACTCCTACTTCTAGTGAAGTCCTCAAAATTTGCATTTCAAATTCAATTGAAAGAAGAGGTTTCTTACCATAGACCAACTCATAAGGTGAAAAACTAGTAGTGGTTGTCCATGTAGTGTTGTATGCCTAAACAACTTCTGAGAGTTTGGCTACCCAATTCTTCTAGTTGTTGACTATCTTGGTAAGAATGTTTTCCAATTCTCTATTAGTGACTTCTACTTGTCCATTTTATTGAGGATGGTATGGTGAAGAGTTTTGGTGGTTAACTTGGTAGATCTTCATGAATGCTTGCATCATATTACACAAAAATTGGGGTCTTAATTTGATATTATCTCTTTTAGTGCTCCAAAATACTGCATGTTATTGAAATAGAGGAAATATATTATTGCTTCTTCTCTTACAAAAGAAAGAGCTTGAAATTTATCCCATTTAGTTATATAGTCCATGCAAACCAATAAGTATTTTTTACTTTGTGATGGTGGATCTATGGACCCAACCAAGTCCATACCCCATTTCACAAAAGGTTCTAGAGTTACATGTGGATGTAAAGGCATCTCAGAGGATAATGTAGGTTGTGCCATTCTTTAACATGCATCATATTGCCAAACATAAGTATTTACCTATTTATGGAGAGTTGGCTAGAAATATCCAACTCCAAGAATTTTGTTGACTGTTATTTTCACTAAGTAATGTCCACCTCTAGGTTCATCATGACATGCATGAATAATATTATCCATCTCATTCTCCTTCACACACTTGTAGAAAACATGATCAAGTCCAAGTTTAAATAGTATACTATTAATACATTTATAATAACTTATTCTAATTAAACATTTATTTTTATTTTTAGTACATTTAAAAACAAACTTTCTTGTAGCTAAAAAATTTGTTATATCTACAAACCAAGGTATTAGTGTTGAAACAATAAATAATTGTTCATTCAAAAAATTACCTCCTATAGGTTCTCTTCATCTTCATTATGCAGCCTATGAATAAAATCAGCAACCACATTGAACTTCCCTAGTTTATCAACAATTGTTATATCAAATTCTTGTAGTAACAATAGATATCTAATAACTCTTCCTCCTACTATTGGCTTGTTCATCAAATACTAAACAACAACATGATTAGTATATACAAAGATTTTAGAGCCAGTAATATAAATTTTAAATTTGTTTATGGCATAATTACAAGGAATTCCTTCTCAACTATTGTATAATTTCTTTCAGTTGAAGTTAAGTTCTTGCTTATGTAATTTATGGCATACATATGTCCATATTCATATTTTTGTCCTAAAATAGTGCCCATAACATGATTAGATGCATTAGTATAAATATGAAAGGGTTTTGACCAATTAGGTCCTCTTAAGACTAGTGCAGTGATAAGCATTTCTTTGATAGTTTCAAATTCTTGTTGATAGATTGGATTCCAAATAAATTCACTTTCTTTTCTAAGCAAAGCAAACATTAGGGCAAAAATATTGCTAAAATATTATATGAATATTTTTAAATAAATTACATGTCCTAGAAAACTCTTAATGTTAGTTTGATTTTGAGGAATAGGCAAGTTTGAAATGACTTCAATTTTATTTGGATCTACTTGGATCCTTTTTGTAGAAATATGATGTCCTAAAACTATGCCTTCTTCTACCATAATCAAACCTTTCTTATGACTTAGATATAAATGGTGGTCCTCACATATTTATAGTAATTTTTCAATATTTATTAAACTTTCATCAAAATATTCCCTATAAAAAGTAAAATCATCCATATAAACTTCTACACAGTCATTGGTCAAATCTAAAAATATGGCTAGGACATCTTGTTGGAAAGTGACTGATGCATTAATAAACCAAAGGAAAAGAATCTATATGCAAATGTTGGCCATGGATAGGTGAAATTTATTTTTTTATTGATCCTCAAGTAACACTTGTATTTGGTTATATCTACTAAATCCATCAAGAAACAAAAAATATCTTTTTTTAGCCAGATTATCAAGTACTTGATCAATGAAGGGTAGAGGGATGTAGTCTCTTGTTTTTTCTTTAATTAGTTATATGTATTCCACACATACTATACATTTCCCATTTGTTTTGGTAACAATGACCAAGGGAGAGACATATTTTCTATCATAAATGGGATAAATAAATCCTACTTCTAGCAGCTTTTCAATTTCAGTTTTTACAATGTCTCTCAAGGAAAGATTGATTCTTCTTTGTGGTTGTCTTAAAGGCTTAATGTTCTCCATGTAAATGTGGTGTGTACATACAATTGGATTAATTCCTTCCATATATTGTTATTCCCATGTAAAATATTGAGTGTGATCCCTAAGTACATCAAAAAAAATCATTTCTTTATCATTTGTCAACCAACTGTTTATGTTGAGTGTCTTTCCTAGTGTGATAGTGATTGGTTTAGTTCCTAGATGAGAAGACTCTATTTGCTTGAATTCACTCATAAATGAGTTAAGAGGACAATTATGTGGAAGTAATTCATGAAATATAATAACATATTTAATAAACTTTTCTCCTATGGGAATAACTTCAGCTAATGGATAATGGAAGGTTGTAAGAAATGAATCTTGGCCTTCATATGCCCATTACATCACACTATTTTGAATGTATTTATGATCATATAATGTATTTGAAGAGGTGGAAGAGGATGAATGATTAAAATAGTATGAATTTATACCTTAAAAATGTATTTTACTCAAATCTATAGCTAGTCTGTTGCATTTCATAGCTAGACTATCAAGATCTATAGCTAAACTATCAAGATCCGTAACTGCTCCAACACTTCTTAATAACTCATCATATACTTCCTCAAAATGTTTAGTGATTGTAACCATAGATAGAGAATATATTCTATCACATTTTCATTATGTTTATTAAACCATAACTATATAATAGTATTGATTGATGGTTGAGCAGGTGGATATAGAGATATTCATTTTGCTTTAAGACCATTTGAAATAGTCATATCCCCTGGTCTAAAATCAATCAATGCTACTACATTTTCTAACCAAGGTCTTCTTAGAATCATTAGGTATATAATTTTATTGTTTTTAGGTTGTAGGATAATAAAAATTTAAGGATACTCCCATGATTCTATAGTCAACATTATGCCCTCAATGACACCTTCTGGTTTGTTAGTTGAGTGATCTACCATTTGTAGGATTGTGGTAGTTGGTTTTATGTCCTTTAAGGAGAGGTTTTATATGGTGTTTATAGTCACCACATTAATATAAACCCCTACATCTAATAATACATTTGTTATCTTCTATTTTCCAAATTTTAAAGAGATGATAGGACTTCTTGGGTCTCCATATTTAGGCAAAAGTAACTTCCCTGTTAATAAATCATCAAACTTACCATCAACATGTATGGTCTTAGAATACTATTTTTTTTGCTAGGTGTCTTAATACATATACTTTTTATTAACTTTTTTACTTCTGGTATATCTCTAATGGCTTGTAACAATGGAATTGTTATGTTTAGCTTTATGAGTTATTGGATCAATTTAGATTCCTTGTTGTGTTTTAATTCCTTTAATATTTTTGGAAAAGGAAAAAATGAAGGTGTTATGATAAGTTCATCTATTTCTCCATTTTCCTCCTTAGACTCTTTTTATTTTGTTGGTTGAATTTCTAAATTTATTTTCTTATGGTACTTCTCTGATGATGATCTAGGGTTCTTTTACTTGATCTAAGATGAATATTTGCACATTTAATAGCTCCTACCCCTATTATTTCACCTTTTTCATTTATAAAAACCTATTTGTTTTTTAGATTTTATACTGGTTGAGTATGTAAATAAGGTTGATTTAATTGTTCCATAGGGGTGGCTTGAATTCCTTAGGGATGCATTAATGCTTGTTGTTGTTGTTGTTGTTTTGGATGCCTTCTTTGGTGTTTTTGATTATAAATTGGACCATAAATCTAGTGTTGGTTTATTCATGGCTATTGATGACCTTGTGGCATCCATGTTTTTTGAAAATTTTTGTGTATCATCCATTTTTGTGGTATCCATTCATGGGTGCCCCATGGTGGTACAATCCACATTTGTGGGGATCCATGCCATTGTTGGAAAGGAAGTCTTGAGCCAAATTGTTGATTTTGTTAGAAGGTATTTCCTTATCTCTGAACATAATTTATTTCTTTTATAGATTGTGCATTTTTTTAACTAATTCTTAAGACTAGGAAGGTGACTAAAATTATTTGTTTCTTGATCCTTAGGATCACATAATCCATAAATTTTAGTTTTATCCAAAAGATAATCTCTAAGTGCATGTTTCAATCTGCATTTTGGGCAATAGATTTCCAATGGCTCATTATTGGATTTGGCCTTAGCGTAAAATCCATCTAATGTTGAATTTAATTAGACCAATATGTATGTTTTAAGTTTGATAACTCTTCCATGAGCTGGCTTACATCTCTAGAATTTCCTATTTTCCCTCTTCTACCACTAAGATTTAATCTAGAGTAGTTTATGCATAACCATGTAATTTAATGGAAGTCTATCTTTGTAATGTCTCCTTTTCCTATAAGATTCAAATAATCCATAGAAGAGTCATCTAAACCCTTAAGGAAAATAGTTTTGATCACTTCTTTAGGTAACTCATATCCACATCTATTGAGATCAAAGGCAAACCTATCTAGGTAATCTTCAAGGTTCTCATCTTCATTTTGTCTAATTTTGAAAAAAAAAATCTTTCTTATCCTTGACCCTGCAATAATCTTGATATTTATCTAAAAATGTTGTTTCCATTTCTCTCCACGTATGAATAGAATTCCATCCTAGTTCAATGAACCATCTCATAGATCATTCTTTCAAAGTAGAAGGAATTTTTTTCATTTTTTGACTATCTACGGTGTAATCATAGGTCTAACAGAGAACCTTAAACTCAAAAAAAAATTGATCTAGGTCTTCGGTAGACAATCCTCTAAATGTAGTTAGATTAGTTGGAGAAATATTTATCATTGCTCATTCATCATATTTAAAGATAATAGGATAAGAGAAGTTCCTTTTAGGAGCATTCCTATGAGGGTTCTCTACCTAGCCTACATTTTCTCCCATGTCGAAGAAAGTTCTATTGAGAGGAGGGAATATTGGTCATTCGGTGTCTATAATTTTAGCTATTATAGAAGAGGATTCTTATAGTATTTTAGAGATATGCCTAAAGGATTATCTTATCTCATTTTTAAAACTATCTATTTTATCTATGACTACCTTAATTCTTTCCTGGAAAGGATCAGAATCTTTTGGAACAAATCTACCCTATGAATCCCATGGCCTACTTATATACTTGATTTTGACAAGAGATTAATTTTATTCTATTTTTTATATTTTTATGTTTTATGGACTGTTAGCCTATATTTACCTTACTGATACCTAAAAGTGCCTAGCACTGGTGCCAAAAATGATGGGTGTCGTTATTACCCCTTCATTTAACCAACTTGGTGTTTATTCTTACCAAGGTGGTGCCTAAAGCTATTTGCAATGAGGCATTTATTAATTTTAGGTCAATAGTATTTTTTTAGGGGTATTTTGACTATTAGGCTAATCTATATCTACTTTAAATTTTTAAGCTACAGTTTGAAAAGAAAACACTCTTTGCAAAAACATAAACACTCAATCTAATCTAAATTATAAAATATGAAAAATGCTTCACACAACTGTAAAACAAATCTACTTAATCACTCTTACAAAATTAAAAGAATATCAAATCTTCACTTAATGATTAAAGAAACAATCATTAATCTATTTTTTCAAAATCTAAAGGAATGAAAAAAATTCTTGTGTTGGAAACAATAAATTAACTATTCAATCTCCCTTACAGGTTTTCAGTCTAAATTATACAAATATATATCTATAATAGTATTTAATTAAAATAAGTACAAAATCAACTTATAAATACCAAATAAATTACCTATTTCCTTAGGAGTGGGCACTTGCTCCCTCAGATCTAGGTCCAAATTAGATCAACTCAAGATATTTTCTTCAACACATCAATTGATAAAGGAAACTATTGCAGTACTTGTATTTCAAAAATATTACAAAAATTACAATATCTCGATATGTAGTCATAAAAGTTATATATCCAAGAATGATTCTATCTATTTATTCTATACCAAGAAACTGCTTATCCTAATATTTCAAGGAACAACTTAGCTAATTTGAAAACAAAATATATTTTGGACAGATTGACTAATATGGTTGGAATAGAAAGTCATTACAATGAGATCTTTTAGGAGTCAAAGAATCCATAGATATAATTTTCCATGCCTAACTATATCAATCAAATCTTTACATATGTTGATACTCTTATCTTTTATATTCATTTTTGTAACCTAGAGTAGCAACTCCCAAAATAGAATACTAAATAGAACTAAACATCTATTTATATACATGAATAGAAATGGAAATGTTGAAATGAGTTCTTTAGATTGTCATTAAGAGGTTGGAGGAGCTATCTGAACCATTTGGAATGTACTATGATGAATTATGGATTAATCTAGGTCAATCTATAGCAAAATTAGAATAATTTTTAGCTTGCTATTGAAATTTTTAGCTCACCTATCGAAATTCATAGCTCACTGTTAGAAATATTGTCATTGATGTCAAAAGTCTAGCATTGGTGATAAAGGCCCCATTGCATTTAATGATGTTTTTAATATTCATATCTTGCCTAATGTGTGTTAATATTTATTTAATATTAATGAATATATTTTTGTTTCATATGAGTCAAAAGAGGGCCCATGGAGAAGTCAAAGAGTCATGGTGTAAAGATAAAAGAGGAATGGGATGCATTTTCTCATGAAGAGTCATCTTGAGGAATTCCAAGAGTCACCATGTGAAGAGAAAAGAGGGTATGGAACATTTTTCCATGAAGGGACACTTTGAGGAATATGAAAAGTCACCAAGATAAAGACAAAAGAGCAAAGGATGCATTTAATTATGAAGGGTCACCATATGACTTTTTAAATGCAAGGATACAAAGGGTCATGCAAGTTTGGCACCATTTTCCATGAGGATTGAAGGGTCACAAAGGGTGAATGCCAAAGGTAATTTTCAAAGCTATAAATAAAGGCTTGAGAATCTATTTTTAATATGCAAGAGAGTGCATATTTTGTATTTTTTTTTGAAGAGATAAAAGTAGGAGATATAGTACAGTTCTATCTTTTATTAAGTAAGAAACATTGAGAGATAGTTGTGTTTTATGCACAAGAGGGGTTGGTGCTCCTGTGGGTTGGTGCTAACAAATATTTGAAATGGGTTGGTACTCCTACAAGTTAGTGCTTGTCAACTTTGTAATTTGAGTTTGTGCTCATTCATATACTTGAGATTGTTCTCCATAGTTTTCCCACTTTGGATTGGATTTCCACGTAAAAATTAGGTCTCTCTCTCTCTCTCTCTCTCTCTCTCTCTCTCTCTCTCTCTCTCTCTCTCTCTCTCTCTCTCTCTCTCTCTCATGTGGTGCATATTATTGTTTTAGTTTTATTGAATACGTTGAATTTGTGGTTAAGTGGTTATAAAAAAGGAATTTGATTAAATAAAAAGATATATAATATATTGATTCACCCCCCTCTCAGTATATTTCATGCTTAACACTTGGTATTAGAGTAGGTTCCTTTTGAAAAAGTTTTACAGCTTGAAGGTAGATCAAGAAAGCATGATGGATGGATCACATGAAGATTTTTATTCAAATAAGGCACCTTTGTTTGATGGGACAAAGTATGATTTTTAGAGCATAAGGATAAAGACTTATTTGATGGCCCTTGGATTTGACATTTGGCAAGCAGTGGTGGAGGAATATGAAGAGCCACAGACACTTGTAACTACTCTAGTGGAAAAGAAGGCAAGTGAAAATAATGCTAAAGCTTTAAATGATATTTTATGTCATTGATGTGAATCAAAATTTGTTAAAGTTATGTAATGTAAATTTTCTCATGAAACTTGGGTAAAACTTGAGAATATTTATAAAGGTGATGGAAAGGTTCAGCAAGTTAAGCTTCAAACATTCAAAAGATAGTTTTAGAGTTTGAAGATAGAAGAGGAATAAAATATAACAAGTTATCTTTTGTAGGTTGATCAAATAGTTAATTAGATTCAAGGTCTTAGAGAAAATCTTGAAGAATCAATTCTGGTTCAAAAAGTTTTGAGATCTCTACCATTGACATATGATGAAAAAGTTTCAGCAATTGAAAAGATGAAGAATTTATCCAAGATAAAGATGGATGAGATACATGGTATTATTATGGTATATGAGATGCAGATCAAACAAGAAAACCCCTCAAAGAGAGAATATGCTTTCAAGATTTCAAAGAAAGAGAAGGCTAAGATTCAAGAATCAAGTGACAGTTCTAGTGATGATAAAGAAGATAATGGAGCTCTATTCATTCACAAGCTGAAAAAGGGCATAGATAAATATCAAGGAAAATTACGTCTTAAATGTTTTAATTATGGAAAGATTGGACATTTCATAGCTAAGTGCCTAGATAAGGGTAATGGTGACAATGAAGAAGGAAAGTCTACATACAAGAAGAATTTGAAAGGAAATTCAAGAAGGGATTTGAGAAGAAGAGTTTGTATTCTAAAGATCCTAGCTCAATTGAAGATAGTGGAGTTAATGATTCAGAAGAAGAAGAGATTATATTCATGGCCATACATGAATATGCCTCCACAAACAAAAGTATAAATGATCAAGAAGAAGAATAGGATGAAGCCAAAGTGAATCTAGAAGGAGAAATTGTTTGTCCCTTAGAAGAGTTAAAAGATCTTGAGAATAAGAATCAAATATTAAAGCTCCAGACTGAGCAAAATGAAAAGGAGTCAAAAGAAACAATTGAAGATCCACAAGCACACTTTGAAGAAGCCAAGAAGAATGAAGAAGATCTAATATCAAAGTTGCAAAAATTAAGTAAAGAATGTGAAAGGTATATTATTGAAATTACTTCTTTAAAAGAAGATATTGAGATGAAAATAAAGTAATCAATGATAGAGCATCCTATTTCTAACTTTTTTCGCTTTTCACATTCAGAAGATGAAAGAAACTAAGATAATGGTTAGGGGTTAGATGATACCCAGATGAAGTTTTGCACACTGAATCTAGATAATTGAAGGGACTCCTCTTTGGCTATGGAGGATGACACCTGTAGAAGAAAGAGACTCAAACAAAGAGGTTGTTAGATAGATAGACAGTGGACTGCCAAGTAAAGCTTGGTCCTAGAAGTGCAAAGACCTCTTGGAGGGATGACAATCCATTGGTTGATATAGAGAATAATGTTGCTAGAAAAAGGAAATGATAAAAGACTGAACAAAAGAAATAGAGATAAATGCGTACCTATATTTAGCAATCTCTCTTCCACAGTCGCCGACGTCACTGGTTCTACCGGCATCAGTTTGTCAAGTTGTCGACGTCGGTTAGACTACTGATGTCGGTTGGGAAAATGGGCCTAGAGGCCGATGTTAGTCAGGGTAATGAGGCTTTGGACAAGTTTTAGATCTTTTTGTGGTTAGCAAAATGGCTTGAGGTGTATGTGGGAGTTTTAGTGGCTTGTGCTGGGTTTGCAGGGTAGAAAGTGTGGCTTGAAAGAGGGACCAGATGGAGGATAGGGGTGAGAGGGAGATAAGGGTGAGAGAAGGCTTTTTAGCCTCTCTAGAAAGAACAGATTGGGTGTGTTACCAGTGCTTGGAAATGGGTAGTGGGATGATTGTTAATGTATTTAAAAGAGACAGAAATATAAAAAACCAGTACAAATACTTAGCTGTGGGTGGAGAGGCAGAAGTGCAGGAGCTATCTCCATTGTGACTAATTCAGGTGATGTCTTGCAACCTTCAATCCAATTTGGAATGGCTGGTGCAGAATCCCTAAGCTTGGAGAGTGTTGTTGAGACGCTGATACCTGCAATAATTCAAGAAGCGAGAAGGCTTGGAAGCTAGAGCAAGAGAATTCACGTTCGTGGGGGGAGAAGATTGAAGTTCGACTAATGACTGACGTCAATAGCCAAAGAATAGGAAAAAGGGCTAAAATAGCCTTTTGCCTATTCTTCCAACTGCCAGGTCTAATTGTCATTGGAAAATGGTCTGAAAGCAGATTAAATGAGTGGGAGAGGCTAGTGGGAGGGTTAGAATGGGGTGTAAGCAATTAAGTTTTGGCATGGGGTGTGGGAGGCATCCAAGGAGGGGTATCCAAGGTGGGGTGAGGTGTCATGGGTGATGTGTCAAGGGTGTTATTAATTTAAAATAGTTAATTTTTATTTTAAATTAATAATTGTGTGGCTTAGGAATATGTAGAAGTAGACCAAGGGGACGAAGGGGGATGAGGACCAAGGGATAGACACAATTTTGGTGTCTACATTTCCCCCTTTTGTCTTGTTGGTTGTTCTTGACGAACTACAAGACAAAAATAGGAGTAAGCTACCCCAGGTATGGGATGAGGTGTTCCCCCCTCAAAGCAGGAGTCGAGGGAAGGGAACCTGAGATCGAGTGTTGATTTGATAGAGAGTGGATAGATATGGTGAAGTTGGAGTGAGAATGCTGCAATAGTTGAGATTGTGCGTATACCACTTTACGTGAGAGAGGTCAAATTGTCAGGGTCAAAGGTCGAGGAGTGCTAAAATCAAAATAACTAGACCCCAGCATTTAGTCATAGCTGATTGGGTTATTTGATCAAAACTATAGCTATAATGTTCATCGTGTTCCAGGTATCTCGAGCTCAGGAAGTGCTCTTAGAAAACATGAAAATGTCACAAGTAGTGGGGATCAACTTGCTCATGATCTTATACTTGTGAGGGTCGGGGATAATTTACTAACTATTCATGAGGTAGCAAAGGCAATCAAAACATCCAAGGCAGAGTTGTCTTGAAAGCGGTCGTGGTCGGAGGAGATAGTCGCAATCTCCAAGGTCATTGGTCGAGTTGGGTTGAGATAGATAATTGGTCCATTAGATGGACATATGAAGGAATGGCCGAGCTAACCTCAGAAGACCCCATGTCAACTGAGTGCTACCTACATAGCCCTTATTAGAAGGGCCTTAGGCCAATGTAGTTCTCCCTAAAAGGGAGGAAGAGGGACGGTTATGGACAAGGTTGGTTAAGTTTAAGTCATGGTTAAAGGATAAATGGTTTGTCCATCAAGTAGATGAACAAATGGATGTGGCCGAGCTAACCCTAAAAGACGTCATGTCATCTGAGTGTTGCCTACATAGCCCTTGTTAGAAGGGCCTCAGGCCAATGTAGTTCTCCCTAAAAGGGAGGAATAGGGTCAGTTGTGGATGAGGTTGGTCGAGGTTGAGTCATGGTGAAAGGGTAATATGGTTTGTCCATCAAGTAGACAAACAAATGGATGTGGCTAAGCTAACCCCAAAAGATGTCATGTCATCTGAGTGCTGCCTACATAGCCCCTATTTTGAGGGCCTCAAGCCAATGTAGTTCTCCATAAAAGGGAGGAAGAGGGTTGGTTATGGATGGGGTTAGACTAGGTTAAGTCATGGTTAAGAGTGAAACAGTTTGTCCATCGAGCAGATGAACAAATGGATGTGTCCAAGCTAACCCCAAAAGACGTCATGTCATCTGAGTGTTGCCTACATAGCCCTTGTTAGAAGGGCCTCAGACCAATGTAGTTTAGGCTAGGAGGAAAAATGGTTGATAGATTGGTTTGGTTAGGTTATAAATGATGAGGCTATGATGATGTTACAGCCTTTTCCATATTGTGTGATGGTGTATTCTGTAACATTGGCTATGTGGTCTTTCATCCCTAGCAATTTTCCATATTAGTAATGGATGGATGCTAAAAATGAAATGAGTATTTTTATTCTTTAGCAAGTAATAGTTTATGCTTGGCATAAATTGTGTGGTCAATAGTTTCCATGTGTATTGGTTTCCATAGAAACTAGTATGAATAGGCTATGAGAACGTTAGTGGTCGAAAAAGGTTTGGTTGGTTTGGGTATGGTTGGCAAATGATTTGGTTGGATTGTTTGTGACCAAGATGTATAAGAAGTGAAAGGCACATTTTTCCCTTTCATTGACAAGGACCATAATGATAGCATAGGTAGGGGTTTTTAGAAACAAAAGCCCCATTCATGCATTACGTCGTTGACCATTGGTTGTGTTAGAGAAGTAATCGAATCACTTTGACATTAAAATGATCTCAAAATCTCTTGAGTAGGTGATGTGATATGTTAGGATAGGGTAACCCCATTTAGTAGGGATAACTTTGCCCCTTTTTATAGGAGACCCTGAGAACGACTATAAGTCAAGTCCATGACCTTTTTTTTTGTGGTAAACTAATCAATGCAGGAAGTCTACATGGGGATGTCATTTTGTTTTATGGTCATTTGTGAAGCTGATTGATGTGGGAAGCTTCTGAGAGTGCTATTTTTAGCAAGATTTTAGGCATAGCCATCCTTCGAGGGAGTGGTCTATATTTTTGCTTTATATATATTTGAGGGCTTTGAATAGCTATCCTTCGAGGGAGCAGTCTATTAGCTACAACAATGATAGTATAGTTGTCCTTCTAGGGAGCAGTTTGCCTTTAGAATTTATGACCTTTTGATATTTTGTTTGACATCAATTTATTTTTGACAAAATTTTTAGTCATGGACAAGACTATAGAAGTTCGAGGGCTCCCTTTTATTAGGACAAAGAATTCATACTTTATAAAAGGGTTACATAGGGTTTGCTTTAGGGAAACAGGGTTGAAAGAAATAAGGATTAAGATGACAGGGATTACTCAAGGGATGAGCTCAATTTAAATGTCAAGTGAATGAGTAATCTACTAAAAGTAGAACAGTCGTAGATGCAAGGCATTAAGAGGCTCAAGTTCTGGCCATTTGTCGAGAGAGGACAGACGATAAGTTCTTGACCCATAATTGTGTGTTATGATGTAAGGTCTGAGCCAATTTGGAGCAAATTTGCCTCATTTACTTCATTCCACATTGGCCACGTGTTGGTCAATGTTGGACATGAAGTTAGTTCATATGTTGTTGGCATGTTTGGTTGGTTGATGTTTGGTCATTGTTTGGTTGGTTGATGTTTGGTCGATGTTTGGTCAAGGCTTGGTTGATGCTTGGTCAAGGCTTGGTCAAGGCTTGGTTGATGCTTGGTCGAGGCTTGGTCGATGCTTGGTCAAGGCTTGGTTGAGGCTTGGTTGGTTGAAGTTTGGTCAATGTTTGGTTGAGGTCGATTGAGGCTTGGTCGGTGCTTGGTCGATTGATATTTGGTTGAGGCTTGGTCGATGCTTGGTCGGTTGATTTTTGGTTGAGGCTTGGTCGATGCTTGGTCGGTTGATGTTTGGTTTAGGTCGTGATCGATGCTTGGTCGATGCTTGGTTGAGGCTTGGTTGATGCTTGGTCGGTTGATATTTGGTTGAGGTCGTGATAGTCAAGATAGAGTCAAATTCCCTTAGTCACTTATGTGACAGGGAGAATGTCTAACAGACTTAGTTTGAGAGGGCAAGGTCCTAATCTTCCATGTTGGAGGTTGGAATCTCAAAATGATTGAAAGTGATGGAGGTAATGGTAGGTAATGATGTGACCAAAGCAGCCAGTGGTTGGGGGTCTTCGGGTTGGACCTTCACTGCCTATAAGGCTTTGATCAAAGTTAGACAATCTTATGGAGAGTTTTGTATGGGGTCATACAAAGATGTCTTCATAGAGGTTTGGAGAAATTGTTTCACCATGGGGTCATGAATTGGCTTCAAAGATGTTGACCGAGGTGTGCCCAAGACAGTAATCTTGGGTTTTGGTTGTGGTGAGGGCTTGACGAATGGATATGTTTGAGGGAGAGAAACCTTCTCTTTCCCTTTATCCCTCATGGTTTGTGACCTATTGGCCACATTGATGATCTTGATTTCAAGCAATGGGGTTGAAGGTGGTAGAGGAACCACAGTGTGATGATGGGCTCTTGATTTAGGTGAGGATGTTTGAGAGGCCTGGGATGGTGTCGATGGTTTGGTTAAAGGGTGGTCAAAAGGATCCTTAGTGAGAGAGGAGTCCTTTCTAAAGTATTGACGAATGAAAGCTTAAGAGCACAATAACACTCAGTGTCATGCCCAGGTGTGTGATGATACACACAAAATTTAGTGTCATCGAACTAAGATGGCCTTGATCCGAGAGTTGATGAGTGTGACAGTGAAAATGTTTGGGAGACATGAGATGGTGTTGGAGATTTGTTGACAGTATCCTCAATAAGAGGGGCATTTTTCTCCATGAATTAGTGGATGGCAACCTTAAGGGCACAATAATTCTCAGTGTCATGCCCAGGTGTGCGATGATATTGGTAAATTTTGGTGTCATCGAACCATAATGGTTTTGGTCTGAGAGGTTGGTATGGCTTAATAGGCAGAAGAGTGATGTTAGAGGATTGTAAAAGTTGGCATAACAACAAGGTGTAAGAACTTGGTAATTGGTCTGCATGTTGTGTTGCAGTAAAAGTTGACAACTTCTATTTAGATGTTGTCGAGGGAGTGTTTCATACCATCCTTTTGTTTGGCGGTGTGGCCAAATGCGTAGATGACACTTTTGTGGTAGGAGGCATTAGATGTTTTGAAGGAGGTATGTTTTTGCTAGGTGGTTGTAGTAATAGAGGTGATTTGTTTTTGTTGGGTATCGGAGTAGGAAGCACTCATATTATGGTAGAAGGATGAGGGCCCAAAATAGAGGGCAATGGTGATGGTGGGAGAAAAGTTCTCTGATGGGGTTTAGTAGCCTTCTTTGGTTTAGTGCGAGGACTACTATTATGAGGGGTGAGGTTCAAATCAACCTTCACCGAAATCTTCTTCAGTCGAAGTGGGTGAGGCAGCTAGTTCCTCTCTCGACGGAGAAGGGATTGGCAAGTTTGGCTCTTTAAGAGGGCAGAGCATAGGGATGGTGATGGCTTTGGCGTGTGGTCAAGGTGCGGGAAAAGTATGATCCCCCATTGATGATAGGAAGGAGAGGGTGAGGCTACCAACGCTGGTATGGTCAAGGCATCCTCCAATATAAGAGAGGTCGATGGAGAACTAACAGGAGAAGACGGTTCGTCCACCTATGGAAGATGAATGGGAGAAGAAGATTATTCCACCTATGAAGGACTAATAGGTTGACTAACCTCTTCAGTCTGTGAGAGAGGTTAGTTAGGGACAAGAGGAGAGACAATGTTGACTGTGCATATATTACGCTCTTGGGAGTCATCGATCATGGTCTGAATGTTATTTTGGCTAGGGGGATGGTTAGGAAAAGGTTGTCTAAAGATGTCAATGTTTTTGTTAGGTGGCGCATTCAGGGTATCCAAAATAAGATCCCCTTTATCTATCATGTCTTGGACAATGTTTTTGAAGGTCTTGCAGTTGTTTATGTCATGGCCTTTGACATGGTGATAATTATAGAAGTCATTTTCCTTATACCATGTAGGGATGGCTTTTACGGGGTCAAATTGTGGGGGTGGTCAAATTTGGAGGAGATTGAGAACTCCCTATTTGACAAGCTTATCCAACATAGATGCGTATGACTCTCCTATTAGAGTGTATCGATGTTGTATGTATCTTTGTTGGAATTTTCATGTGATACTTTGAGATGTGGATGGTTTGGATTGGTTGGTCATTGTTGAAGATGATGGTCTAACGACTACAGCATTTGCTAATGCCTTATATTTGGAATTAGAAGAAGAAGGTTTAGAAGAAGGGTCATTTGACTTGGTGTTGGAGTTTTTACTCTACAATTTGACTTTGTTTTCCTCGATGGCACGTAGTTTAAGCTTCTTAGCCATTGTGAAAGCTTCGTCAAAGGTGTGGAATGTTTGGACCCACAAAGTAGAAGAGATGTGCTTGGCACATGCTCATGAAAAGAGCTCGATGAGCTCAGGTTGAGGTAGGGAAAAGGAGAGTTGATTGATTAAGCCTCTCCAATGGGCGATGAAATCGGCTATTGATTCATCATCGAATTGCTTGAGAGTGTATAGGTCCATGATGTAGACCTTTTTGGTGATGTTGATCAAAAAGTGGTCAAGGAAAAATTGAGCCAATTGAGTGAATGTGAAAAGAGAGTGACTGGTACGAGAGTTATAACAGTCAAGGGTAGCACCAGAAAGCAAAATGGGGAACGTGCATAACAATAATGCATCATCATGGGCTATGAGGTAACAATCATGTCTGAATGCTCGTAGATGCTACTATGGATCTTCCTTACTCTGAAAGCGAGTAAATTTGGGAAGTTCCCACTGACTGGGATACAGTCAGATTGGGACTAAGGGATGGATGGGTTCATTACAAATTTGCTCATATGAGAGAGCATTTTTGGAACCCGCAACTGAGGTCTCAAGACTAGACATTTTGATTAGGTCAATTGATAGATTTACAGGTGGGGTGCCCCCTAGGTTGTAAGGTGCTTGGAAGGTGCTAGGAGGGGCGTATGACGTAGTAGGTTGCGCTTGTATGGGCGCAACGTATTGATAACTATCCATTGGGACAGATGTTGAAGCCAGGGGTGGTTGTGTCGTGAAGGTAGAAGGCATGACTAGGCTTGATGTTGCTAGAGGTGGTTGGATGGTGGTGATATTAGCCAAAGGATGAGTATCCACCCTAGTGTTTATGGGGGCAAGAGTAGGTGGGATGGAGACAACTAGGTTTTCGAAAGGGGTAGAACTTTGTTGGATAGTTTGAGGTTGATGGGGGTACGAAGCCCCAATGGAAGTGGGCCCAGAGATAGAAGGAGAAACCACACTTTGAAGATTAGTCATGGGTGGGTTATTAGTCGAGGTAATGGCTTGGGTGTCTATGGGTTGAATTACGGCAGTGGTTGTTGATATGATTTCCGTCTCGATTAAGGAAGCTGGCATCCCATAAATTGGGTTGCCAAAAGAGTCTCACATTCAAATTCTTGCGAGATAATGTTGAAGGGCCTTGACATTGAGGTCAAGGAACCTTTCGAAGTCTTGATCCCCTTCGGGAACAATAAATGGTTGAGTCAGGGTTGGTTGGGTAGGAGTTCATTCGGTCTCTGAATGATACTCCATTAGAGGACTAGTTATGGAAGGTGAAGGTGGAAGTGGTTGTTGCCTTGCATGGTCAACAAGAGTCTTGGTTTGACTACGTGTCAAAACCATTCAAGGTAAAAAAGGTTTAGGTTCTAGAAACTATGTTTTTCAGTCTCAAAAAACTAGAATGGGTGTTAGACAGCAAGAAAGTCAGGTTTTAAGCTTGCTATTTTGAGAATAAAAATTTTAGACAGTGACCGACGTCGGTATAAAAACTAATGTAGGTGAAAAGGTTGTCGATGTTGGTAAGATAACCAATGTCGGTGAAGATAGTCGCTGACATCGGCGAAAAGACCGATGTTGGTTACTGTGTTTTTCCATAAACTCAGAGATCTTGAGAGTTTTTGGAAGAAAGAAGAAAATGTCCTTACTAGCTCAAAAAACTAGATAAAAATAGAAAAGAAGATGAAGATAAACAGACCCTAAACGTTAAATCCTAAGAATAAACTTTTAGAATCATGTTGGCTTATGCCTTAGAGTGTGTTTGGGAAGTTGGCTTTTAGAACAGGTCCTAGAAGAGGCAATCTAAGGTTGGTTTCAGGTTAGTTTTGGTGCTCAAGATCTGTGTTAGGTTTCATATGTGGCTTGGTGCTACTAAGAAAGCTCCCCTCACTTCACGAGCCTAGAGATAAGCTGGGTCGCTTAGCCAGTATATACTTCCCCTAGAGTTTATACTCTACCAGAGAATAGAGTGGGCTCTCCCCTTGGTAGTGAAGTCCAAGTGGGATTACCAGGAAGGGTAAGGTATCTGCTAGGTGATGAAATCCTAATTGGGCCTTGTCTCAGGTATGTTTAGATGTTTGATTTGTGAAAGTGGTCTGGTCATGTAACATAAGTGTGCTACGATTTATTCATAATGTGGTTTTAATTACTAGATGTGTGGACTAAATATGCATTCAAGTAGAAATGAGATGCAATAGATTTTAAGCCTAAATAGAAATGTGTGTTCGGATGCAGACAAGTGGAGAAAAGGTCAAAGAGTATGAATTTTACTACTCTAAAATGTAAGAAAGAAATAAAAAGAAGGATTCTTTTTAACTTTGCTGATGGTGTCTTTTCAGAGAAGATAGAAGAAAAAGATGCAAAAAGAGACCTAATGCACCTATACGAAAAGTTTACTTGTAGAAGAAAAAGTATGAACCCAAGGAGAATTCCTAGTGTCCCACCGGGTGTGCTAGAATGCTTCTAACTATTTTCGATTTTCACATTCAGAAGATGAAAGAAACTATGATAACGGTCAGGGGTTAGATGATACCCAGATGAAGTTTTGCACACTGAATCCAGATGATTGAAGGGACTCCTCTTTGTCTATGGAGGATGACACTTGTAGAAGAAAAAGACTCAAACAAAGAGGTTGTTAGATAGATAGATAGTGGACTGCCAAGCAAAGCTTAGTCCTATAAGTGCAAAGACTTCTTGGAGGGATGACAGTCCACTGGTTGATACAGAGGATAATGTTGCTAGAAAAAGGAAATGATAAAAGACTGAACAAAAGAAATAGAGATAAATGTGTACCTATATTTAGCAATCTATCTTCCACAATCATCGACGTTAATGGTTCTGTCGGTGTCAGTTTGTCAAGTTGCCGACATCGGTTAGACTACCGACGTCGATAGGGGCAATGGGCCTGGAGGCCGACGTCAGTCAGGGCAATGAGGCTTTAGACAAGTTTTAGATCTATCTATGGTCATCAAAATGGCTTGAGGTGTCTGCGGGAGTTTTAGTGGCTTGTGCTGGGTTTGCAGGGCAGAAAGTGTGGCCTAAAAGAGGGACCATATGGAGGATAGGGGCAAGAGGGAGATAAGGGTGAGAGAAGGATTTTTAGCCTCTCTGAGAAGAATAGATTGGGTGTGTTAATAGTGTATGGAAATGGGTAGTGGGATGATTGCTAATGTATTTAAAAGAGACAGAAATATTTAAAAACTAGTATAAATACTTAGTTGTGGGTGGAGAGGCAGAAGTGCAAGAGTTGTCTCCATTGTGGCTGATTCGGGAGATATCTTGCAACCTTCAATCCAATTTGGAATGTCTGGTGTAGAATCCCTGAGCCTAAAGAGTGCTGTTGAGACGCTAATACTTGCAATAAGTCAAGGAGCGAGAAGGCTTGGAAGCTAGAGCAAGAGAATTCACGTTCGCGGGGGGAGAAGATTGAAGATCAACATTTTGGGTGTAGAATGCAATTTTAAGGCAAATGACGTCGGTGATGCCACCGACGTTAGCTGAATAATGACTGACGTCAGCAACCAAAAAATAGGAAAAAGGGCTAAAAATAGCCTTTTGCCTGTTCTTCCAACTGCCAAGTCTAATTGTCATTGGAAAATGGTCTGAAAGTGGATTAAATGAGGGCAAGAGGCTAGTGGGAGGGTTGCAATGGGTTGTAAGCAATTATGTTTTGGCATGGGGTGTGGGAGGCATCCAAGGAGGGGTATCCAAGGTGGGGTGAGGTGTCATGGGTGATGTGTCAAGGGTGTTATTTATTTAAAATAGTTAATTTTTATTTTAAATTAATAATTGTGTGGGTTAGGAATGTGTAGAAGTGGACCAAGGGGATGAAGGGGGAGGAGGACCAAGGGATAGACATGATTTTGGTGTCTACACATCCAATGATTCAAAATTTGAGAATAGCACTAATATGTTGAATAAGATATTAGAAATTCAAAGATCAATGTTAGATAAGATATGTATCAAATTTGAAAAAGAGAAAGGGGAGGCCACTACTTTCATAGACAAGGTTAACGTAGAAAAAGGAAAGATCTATGCTAAAGCTCTTACAAAGAGGAAATAAAAAGGAAAGAAGTTAAGAATAAAAAATACATCACAAACAAAGAAGGATGGAAGGAACAAAGCTACAAAAAGTAATTAGGTTAGAGATACACAAATAGGTCCTATTTTTATGGTCACTATTTTTATTGTAATGGATATCGTCATAAGAAAATAGAATGTCAAAAAAGGGCTAATAATTTTAGAAATAAGGAGAAGGAAACTCATGCAGAGTTGTGCAAAATCCACAACTCTTTTGCTCCTTTATCAGGGTTTAATGAAGAGACCATAATATGTTGTAAGTGAAACAACTTTAGACAAATACCTTGATAGTATAGAAGTATGTCCGAGTTAGTCAAGAAGGACTAGACTTTTAAGGCTCCATTCATCAAGAAGAAAGTTTAGATAGGTTCATGGTAGAAGAAAAAACCTAAAAAATCTATGTTGGTATAAATAGATTTTCATGTAAGAAATGAAGAAAATCCCTAGTTCATTGATATTAGATGTTTGAGGCACATGACAGGAGACAAAAGCAAGTTGATAACCTTGAAGAAGATCAATGGTGTCATAGTAAGATGTAGAGATAATACTATTGCCATAATTGTCGTAAAAGGTACACTAAGTTTGGATAATGGTAGAACTAAAACTAAAAATGTTTTATATGTAGGTCTTAAGCATAATATTTTGAGTGTAATTAAAATGTGCAATTAGTGCAAACATTAAAGTTTTATGTAGAAGGTTGTGAAATTAGGAGAAAAAATCTAGATGTATTGGTTGTAGATGCTCAGATAATAGGTAATAATTTGTATATGTTATCAGACATCAAAGGTCAAAGATGTTGTTTGATTTAGATTGAATAAAGTTAGCTATGGCATAAGAGAATGGGACACATAAATTTTGATAATATTTTCAACATCAGAAAAAAGCAAGCATTCAGAAATCTTTTAAAAATTACAAAGCCATTCAACATACTTTGTGAACCATGTCATCATGGGAAACAGGCTAGAAGGTGGTTCAAAACAAAAGAGGACTCGACCACTCAGATGTTAGAGATTATTCACAATGATCTGTGTGGACCTATGAGAACTCAAATTACTCAAGGTGAGAAATATTTCATGTTGCTTATTGATGATTTTTCAAGTATGACTTGGATAATGTTTTTAAATAAAAAATTAGAAGATTTTAGACATTTCAAATCATTCAAAGCATTAGTTGAGAATGAAACTAGTTTAAATATTAATTGTCTAAGATCATATCAAGGAGGAGAATTCATGTCAGATCAATTTTTTGAGTTTTTTGAAGACCATGGAATAAAGAGACATTATTTAGCAGCTAGAACTCCACAGTAAAATGTAGTTGAATAAAGAAATATAATAGTTTAGGAGATGGTGATTACAATGCTAAATGAATCCAAGATACTAGATAAATATTGGAGCGAGGTAGTTGCTACATTAGTGCATATTCAAAACATAGCATTATTGAGAGTAAATAGTGATAAGACTCCATATAAGCTATGGAAAGACAAACCAACAACAATTGATTATTTTAGAGTTTTCAGTAGCATATGCTTCATAAAGAGAATTGATGAAAAACTTGGTAATTTTGAATCCAAATAAGATGAAGGTATATTTCTTGGTTATTCTTGAAAAATTAAAGCTTATAAATGTTATAACAAAAGAACCAAGAAAATTGTTGAAAGTGTAAGTGTCAGGATAGAAGAAGATGGAGCACAAAGAATCAGTGATCCAGTAGAAATTCCTAAAATCATTGAAAAGGAAGATTTTGAAGAATCATATAAAGATGAGAAGAATGAGAAAAATAACACCAAAACTCCATCCAGATATGTTTAGAGAAATCATAATGAAAGTTACATCATCAGGAACATAAATGAAGGAATTCGCACCAGAAGAATGATGGTAAGTGAATTTGAGCAAGTTAATTTTTATTTGTTATCTAAAATTTAGCCTAGAACTTTTTCAGAAGATAGACATGATAATCATTGGGTTAAGGCAATGGATTAATAATTAAATTAGATAGAAAATAATGATACTTTGGAATTAGTACCTAGACCAATATATCATAATGTGATAGGAACAAAATGGGTTTACATAAATAAGTTGAATGAAAATGGAGAAGTGACCAAGAATAAATAAATATTATTATGTAAAGGATATGCTCAGATTCAAGGAATACATTTTGAAGAAAATTTTGATCTAGTAGCAAGGCTAGAGGCTATTAGAATGTTTATTCCATATGCAGTGTTTAAAAATTTCAAAATGTTTTAGATGGATGTCAAATCTGCCTTCCTAAATAGGAATCTAGAAGAAGAGGTATACATTGATAAACCTGAGGGATTTATTCTCTCAAATATTAGTAGCCATGTATGTAGATTAAAGAAAGCATTGTATGAATTGAAACAACCTCCCAGAGCTTGGTATGCAAGACTTGATAAGTACCTACAAGATCAAGGTTTCAAGAGAGAATTTGCTGATAGTAATCTCTACATCAAAACAGAAGGTGAGCATCAATTCATTGTTGTGGTATATGTTGATGACATCATTTTTAGAGGAAACATTGAAAATATGACAAAATAATATTTTGATAATATGTAGAAAGAATTTGAGATGTATATTCTTGAAGAATTATCATTTTTCTTAAGATTGCAAAGATTTCAGTCAGATAAAGGAATTTTCATATCTCAAAGTAAATATGCCAAGGAAATGTTGAAGAAATTTAGTTTTGAGGATTTTGCACCAGTTGGCACACCAATGTGTACAATAAATAAGGTGAACAAGGATTGCATATCTTGAATGTGTGGTTAAGTGGTTAAAGACAACGAATTTGACTAAGCAAAAAGATATATAATATACTGATTTACCCCCCCCCTCTCAGTATATTTCATGCTTAACATTCATTTGTCAAAATCTATAATTCTCCTATCAAAATCCATGGAAACTTTAGAATCCATAGCTAAGTCTTATATGTTTCAATATTCACCCTGAATCCTCCTTGTCTTCACAATCTTGTAAAAACTCATATTAATACTAATATTTACCTGTACAAATGAAAATGTGGAGCTTAAAACATGAAAATGTTAAAACAACATGAAAATAATATAGACTTAGACTTTATATGAGTTTATTTATGCAAAAACATCTATTTCTTACTTTATGCAAGTTTTAAACATCAAGATTACACACAATGCTCAACCATTTGACATATTTAAGGCCATAAACTATAGTAATAATGAGTCAATTTATAGACTCATTAGGGACATCATATAAAATTATATTTCTATCATATTCTTCTAATTTTGGGACCTTGACTAATCCTCTACGTGTCTCTATCTCTCTTCTAATTTTGGACTTTGATCAATCTCCTTAGGGCCCCATTATACTTTCTTCTAGAATTCTTACCATTATTGTTGTGATCCCATAGTTTGGCATGTTGTTCCTATAGCTTAGGAGGCTGATCCTACTATTTATTATGACCTTGTCAATTTTTAGGTCATTCCTGCCAATTGATAAGGTGATCCCATCGATAATGCTGAAATCACCATTTGACAGGGTGAAATTTACCCAAAAATGTGAGTTCACCATTTTTTTGGTGATCTCATAGTTTTGACCCATGGTATTATTGAAGGGTTAGTGATATTTTTTATCTCGTGGCATTCCCACCATTTTCATGGGCAAACTCACCATTTTTTAAATTGATAAAATGGTAGCATCACCTCAACTACCACTTCTTACATGTAATAAATGCAACAAATAACAAATTCACAAACCAAAAAAGAAACCTACCAATGTTCCACTCCTCATTGGTATCCATTGCTGTTAATAAAACAAATATCAGTATTAAGTTTTTCCATGCCTTGTTAATTCCCCATTCTTCCAAATATTAATGGGAATATTTATGGTTTGTCCTTCCAAAACTAAATTAGTTCATAGTGACACATCTTGAACTCAAGATAGACGTTCATGGTTAATTACAATTTTTTTTATAAATCTATAAATAAGTGAGCCAAAACCACTTTTTAAGCTTCAGATATACAAACTTACTATGCATAAATTTCTATAAAAAAGCTACACCAATTTCTACAAATCAAACAATCTTGAGCCAAAGCCATTGCTGCACTAGGAAGTGATGGAGTAGCATGATACTCATCATTGACTAAGACTTGGAGCACCAAATCTATGGAAAACCATGCTTTCCTTTTATCTTGGAATGAGGGATGTTATTTGGAAGGTTTGGTAGTATTGATTCTTTAAATATATCTTAAAATTCATTTGCAACACCACATAAGGGAGTGGGATTGATATTTTATTATCTATATGCTGCTTTATAGATATTTTCTTGACTAATGCATAGAATAATGCATCTTGTAATACTAATCTATAGTGACCACCTGTAGCTTCAAGGTTTTGTCTTTATCTTCACTCTAGTGCATTCAATTCTAGGTTGTAGACTATCATTCCTCATGAAGTTATAAAAAATTAATTCTTAATTTTCATTATGACCTTTAGAAAAATGGGTTTGTGGGCACATAGTGTTGATCTACCCTAAATACCCCTTTCTCTATGAGCTCTACCTACTATAAATGATATTATGGATTATATAGCACCTCAATCTTATACACTTGTCAAATTTAGACGTTGGTTGTTCTTTTTAGTTCTAGGCCTTCCCCAATCTTATAAGTATTGTATTTAGTCTATCTTTTTCCCCTTGGCACATTTCATATTTTGACCAATGTTATTTTGATGACCAAAACCTTATACACACTCTATAATACATAAAATCTACTTAACCTCCATCTTTACAAGTTTTGAGTCTATAGCTACTTTCTTACTCCCTAGACACTAGGGTCCTAGATAGACATCTAGATCAACATAGTTGTTTTGCTCTAATGTAAGTGTCTAATTCCCTAAAGTCAACCAATTTTCAAATGAAACATATCATAACAGTTGACCTAATTCCTTTAATGTGAGTTATTTATTTAAAGGGATTGATATAAAAACAAGATTAACCTCAATCATTCCTTGCCTAGAAAAGACTGAAAAGAAACCAAGGTAACTTATCAAAATCATTTTATAAAGCATTAAATTGAGTAAAGCTTCACTATTTTCTCATTTTTCCATATTAGTCATAGGTATAACAATATATATGTCTAAAGTACCAAAGGAGTAGCCCAAGATTTATATTTGCCAATTTACAAGCTAGGTCACTATTGTACCTATCACATGTTACATGATCACACACAAGCCACCACTTAGGGGAGAACTAGATTAGTTTGAGTCCTTCTTTAGAATATTATCTATGTAGTCAATTCTCATAGATAGATGGGTCTTTAGGTTCATCTCTACACCATGTTACCACTAACCCTTTAATCCCTAAGGTTACTATGAAGATAAAGAACTAGGGTTTTTATAATTAATGAGGAGTGATAGTCCATGACCCATATCTAAATTCACTAGAGTGAAGGTGAAGAAACACCCAAGCATCTAGGTGGTTTCATCCTTTATAAGTAGGAATTCCTTATAGGACACATACATTAGGCTTAGATAGCAGCATAGATGTAACCATCCCATGTTGATGCTAGTGTCTATGGCTTTAGATGTACTAAAATTAGAATTTGGTGACTACTTTGTATTCCTATTCCATTATACTTCATACATGTTCTATATCCATAAGTGTATCAACATCAAAACCATCAAAGTACATTATCTATGTCATTTCCATATCTAACATAATTATACTTACTATTTTTAGCCTATCTTAGTTAATGAATTTAAAATATGATATATATGAGTTTAGTATATAATTAGCCTAGAATATAGATTTTTTATCTCCCTTGTACATTAGGCTATCTCTATCCCATTTAACCCTAGATACCCCAATATAGATTCTTTTTGGGTTTAAACATTTGATAAATCTTATATTTAAATTCCAAACCCTAGGTCAATTAGGGTTTTCTATTTTTTAGTTGTCGATCCATGATTGCTATATAATATGTGTAACATGGATTTATCTATCACCCATTTTGGGTTAAAATTTGTCATATTTTTTATCTTTTACTATATCATTTCCCTTGTTAAAATTGTTAAGAAAATTCATGCCAATAATGAGAGGGTTTTAAATTGGAAATAACACTTGATCTCTCTTCAAAATTTATTTACAGTGTTATAGAGCTAGTATCTAGACACTAATGTGCATGCTCTCAACCTTTTATTATACTTAAATTTTATTTGAATGACAATTAAAATCCTCTACCCATTATTTTCACATGGCTTATATTATATTCTACAATCCATATTAGTACTACTCAAAAAGGTAAGATTGATCAACCCATTCCAATGCAAGTTAATATGCAATAGGTGCCTCTTAAACTTATAATAAAATCTAATGGATATGATATTATTTACCAATTGAGAAATACATGTGGTAAAATTTCAATCCTTTAATCATAAAGTAATCTATTGTTAATAAAGATATCATATATGAGGCATTTCGTGAGACACAAGTTACAAGGAATATTGACCTCACTTATTTTATGAATATCATGAAATATTTTTTTTTAAAATGCCAAGCTCATTATCTTTTATCCAACAGATTTACCATCCAAATATATTAATGACTAAAATTTGCCTTTGTTCATAAAAGTGACTATTCAAATCAAAGGCATCAAATGGGTGCTTGTTGATCATGGATTGGGCCTAAACACTTATAGCATAAAATTCCTAACCACCATGGGTATTAACACCATTCTTGTTAAAAAAATAGTTATGCACATAAAATTATTTGACAATTTATATAGCCCTACAATTGGTCAAATCACATTATATGTGACATTAGAACTAAAATCAATTTCAATCAATTTTTAGGTAATGTCTCAATCATTAGATTATAATTTAGTTTTGGGTAAACCTTGGATACATTCAATCAAAATTATTCCATCTACACTTCACCGATGCATAAAATTCATACATGATAGTACCTTATTATCCATGCCTTATGATGATGAAACTTTCAAAATTTTCAAAATGATACATTATTAAATTGAAAGCATTCTTATAGTGGTACTACCTAAACAATGCATTCCTCTTGAGTACATGAACACATATGGAATAGGTGATTCAAGTACAATGGATCCTTTTTTCTATAGATATACATAAAGCAATAAATACTAAGGTAAACATAGATGCACATCAAGAGTAAAAACCATTATTAAATAATTTAATATAACCAAAATAGACCCACCATTTTATCTTCCTTTATTGGTCAATATCGAGTAGAAATATGGGCATGTTTTAGAATACTGTGATAGTGATGATGATATTGATTATGACATGATAGATGAGATAATGCAAAAACCAAAATTTGATCCACTCAATCATCTTTAGTATAACCTATTATAATCTGTAGTTCTCAATAGATATAAGTTAAATCAACTTTTAGAAGATACAAAATTGAATCTAGATAAGGTAAAAACAAAAATAGAAGATGAACATGTGAATACTTTTTATTCCATACATCCCTCTTGGCTAAAAACATTGAGTTAAACTTACAAGTGTCAAATGCAAATTCATCATGTGAACAATGTGGAATCTTCTCAAAAGTCTTCATAGCAAAGTTTACAAATCATGACACAAAAAGATACTCCAGATACCAATATATCTATGTAACTTAATCATAGAATGATTTCTTTACCTTCTACCAGACACATCATGTAATAGACTTCTACATATAGAAGACAAGGTACCATATTATAAATATCATTAGATCATTGGCCATAAGACCAATCAATGTTAGGCATTGAAGAAACTAATTCAAAAATATAAAAATTAAGGATACATATACTTTGTGTTTAACATAAGAAAAAGGAAATATCATTCATATATTTCAAAAAATAATTATCTCACAAAATAATCAAGGTATGAATATTTAACTTATAGTGCATATATTGATGGGGTATATTGCAACCATATCCAATTTGATATTAACATGTGGGATACAATTTGTGGCACCACATTTATCACATAAATAGGACATATTATAGATGAACTAATACACTCTCCTTTAATGAAATAATTTTGAGGATACATTTAGTCACCTATATTACATGACTCACATATGGAATCTTCCACCATATATATATAGACTGCAAACCAAATTTGAAACTAAAGTTTGGATGAAATTAGATGATCAATTGGAATGATAAGAGAGATAGTACAAACATGTGTGTTATGTTTTTTGATATGGATACAAATATTTTCATACAACATGATGGGTATGATTATTTTTCTACACCATTGGATTCAAGTAAACCATTAAATAGAAACATTGAATTGGTGGCAGTGCAATGATATAAACAAAGCTTGAGAAATTTTCTAGGTGGTCCTACACCTTTTAACTATGAGGACTTACTTGATTAGACATCTTCAATATTCTAGAAATACCAAAAAAATAATTTAAAAACATTCAAAATTCCAAAAAAAATTTAGCATAAAACATGTTCTATTGGCTCCTTGGCATCTATGCATTAGTTCCATATTGATGATTGGTGTATCGGCTACTCCTAAATACACATGTGTGCCATGATTCTATTAGAGTGTGATACAGGTATACATAGATACATGATCTATTCCTCTTTTTTATGTTGGGACTTCCCTCTACTAATGTCATATGGACATTGGGGTAATCCACCTATATGATCATGATACTTCTAGATTGTATCATTATATGGTCACTTTACATTATCATGTTTGAGTTCTTATGTACTTATACATTGTTATCCATAGTTATATCTTTCACAAGGTACTTAATATGATATACACCTAAAAAATTTTGCTAACAAATAGATCCATGGGCTACTTTGATATGTTTGTGTACATTTCTTATGGTTCCTTTATGAACTTTCTTGATTACCTTACCTTTTATTCTCTTACTTGATTGATCATTTGAATATTCTCATTAATTTATAGCCCTCGTGACTATGTGTGTTTTCTTTGACAATTGAACATGTCATTAATTTTTATATGTAAATTTGAATACGTCATCCTTACTTTTATGGATATTTTACTAAGTCATGTCCCTTCTATTTTGGAACATTTGAATATGCCCATTGTTTACAATCTCCTTGGACCATTGTTTTTTGACTTGACTTTGAGTATATTGTGTGTGTGTTGGATTTTCTCATTTATCTTCTATTGTTACTATCTTGACATTTCCCTGATATTTATCATACATATTAGGCCTTCATATGATCGCATTATTATATGTCCTTTAATACTATATCTACCCAGACATGTTCTATATGCTCCATGATTACATTCACAAATTATATAGTTGTTTCTAAGATTAATAACCAAGGTTTGAGTTTACCAAGTGTACAAGAATGAGGTGTTATATAATTCATAGATATCACGTAAATTTTCCTCATTTAATCTAGTAATTAAATTATTGGTTTAAAGAATAATAAATTCATACATGGGTTGTATAACACACATTGCCTCTACATGAGCCACCTCGAGTGATTTGTTGGTGCCTGACCTACAACCAAGATCATGTTATAGTATATAATTAGTGTATATAATCTAAAATTAAAAGTAATTTGAAATTATTTAAATTGAAAGAGAAAGGTTTAGGAGTACACCTATGTATCGATGCAACTACATTACATATTAGAAACTTGATTTGAAAAATGTATAATTATGAATAACAAGAAATGAGATTAGGAAAAATATAAAAATCTAGAAAATGGAAATATAAGGAGATAAAGAGAGATTGGAAGGAACATTCCCCCAAATTTGGATAAAAGGGTGAGTTTCCACCTGTTAGTTGAGAATAACACAACTGTGCAACCCAATCATACTTATAACCTAGTGAGTATGAGTAAATAAGATCAACTCATTAAATAAAACTTGGAAATATTGAGTGATTTAATCACCTCAACCATATCAAAAATCAAACCAACTACTACAATAGATTGGTTCAATAGAGTCTATACAATTCTAACCTGGTGGGTGGTGACAGTCCATAAGAGTATTTTGAAATCTGAAACTGATTTGGATTTTACAATATTATATGTACATTGCATAACATATGCACCTTAGATATGTCTCATGTTAAAACTATGTATAATATTGGTATAATGTATAGATTTATGTCATAAATGTGAATCTAAATTATATAATTGTGTGCTTTGGTTAATTCATAAGTTGTGTAAGTGTGGAGAACATGATTCCAAAGCAATACCCCACTATATATGGAGAAATTTAAAAAGTAAAATAAATGCCAATGTGAAGACATGTTTCCAAAACATACACCCACTGAATCTATCTATCTTTAATACTGAATAATTGTGGAGAACATGCTTCCATAGTAAGCCCCCATTAACTCTGATAATTATGTTAAATACTAAATAAGTGTGGAGAACATGCTTCCAAAGCATGCCCCTACTAAATTTAGGGGTGATGAATAATGAATAAGCATGTATAACATGATTCTAAAGCATGGCCCTACTAAATTTGAAAATTATGCCAAATGTGGAGAACATGTATCTATGAAATTGTCCATTGAATTTGAAAATTTTGCCAAATGTGGAGAACATGCCTTTATGACAAGCCCCCATTAAATATAAAAAAATTGTCAATTATGGATAACATAAAACTATGACATCTCCCCACTAATATGTTCCCCCCCTTTAAGGTGAGGGAGGAATATAAACCAATAGTTACCTCACCTCAAAAAGATAAGAAAACTAAATAATATGTGATTAAACCATGTAGCATATAAAAGAACATGTCTAGGTAAATGTAACATTTAGTACATAGAAAATTTTGATCACATAAAGGCATGAGATGCATCATAAATATAATGGCAATGTCTAAACAACAATAAGATAATATAAACAAGAAAACAAGCACACATACACAATATCACTTAAAATTAATTCAAAAGATGATGGTTCAAGGAGACAACAAACAAGGGGCATGTTCAAATGCTTCATAATTGAATGAACTTGACTTATTCAAATGTCCAATAAATCAAGCATGACATATTCAAATGTCCATACAAAAATTAATGGCATATCACATGTCAAATAAACAAACAAAATCATAGAGGCCACAAATAATGAAGCATATTCAAATTATTAATATTCAAGACACTCAATGAAATGCATAAATTAAAACATAAATAACCAACATAAACATATCATAGTAGACCATGGATCCAATGTGTTAGAAAAAAACATCAAGTACATAATATATCAAATACATTGTATAAGGTATAGGCATGTATAAATTCATGTTTAAGTACATATATAAGCTCAAATATTATAATATAAAGTTACCATATAATGATATGACCTGGATGTGTCATGATCAAGTACGGTGGATTCTCCCAATGTACTAGTGAGGTGAGTATAGGGAAATCCTAACATCTAAAAGTACATAGATCATGTATATATGTATGCATATATCAAACTCAAAATATGTGTGAAGCACTTATATATAAAAATAAATGATATGTTATCCATCAACATGGAATTAACACATAGATGCCAAGGAGCCAATAAAATATGTAGATGCAAAAAAAAAAATTGGATTTTTTTTCTTTTTTTTTTTGGTATTTTTGGAATATGTGAGACCTTAAAACCTTAAATTTGATCCATTGGATTTATTTAGGTATAAATTAGGTAATCACCATACACAATGGAATCTATCTAGGAATGTAAATTGTCAACTATAATGACCATTTGGTAAATCGGTTTTTACTTTCATTTCTAAGATTTTTACTAATGTATCTATGGGAGTATTAAGTGTATCATATTCATATGCTACATAATCAATATTATAAGGATCATACCAATATTCTATCTTAGTAGTATTAGAAAATGTAACTTCTTACATTGTGCTTGAACATGTGATCTACCATTTAGAGTATCGGTATATGAATAAGTGACCATGCCATACTATGGGTATGACCTTTTTGGTATGCCTTTAATTTTATATGTGTGGACCTTAACTGTTAATATGTTATGAACATCTTGAGATACATAATTTGCCTTGATTGTATCTATATTTGGTTTTATATTAGGAATAGCATCACCAACTAGTATAATCATTTGGAATTGTGTACTCTTGCTTTTTTATATTGACCACCAAACAGAAATCACGTGGTTTATTTTTTGGTGGTTTTAATATCATTTGTTCCTTTGGTAATTTTATATTTTTTGGAGTTTTAAAAACCTTTAGTAATGTTATTTTCACTATTTATTTGTTCTTTTGACCCTTCTCTTGCTTTGAATTATCTTTTAGTACCCATATTTGTTGTTTTGGTACTTGTGTTTTAGGAGAAGTGCTCATAATATGAGTGGATTTATTAATTGATGTATCACTGATAGGATCATCACTATGTTTTTGACTTTATATTTGGTTCTTTAAAGTCACACAATAATTTGTATGATTTTCATGCATTTTATGATATGCACAATAGTATTTAGATATATTTATAGGATGTAAAGTATATAGTTTTATCACTTTGATTCATATCATGTCTCGTAGGATCCCACTTGGTCTCTTAGTATTCTTTTTGTCACTTTTGGAATCACTTATTTTGGATGTATCCTATTTTATCTTTTCATTTTGATATGAAACCTTGCTTGTCCCAACATTGGTATATGAGGATGAAAACACATTATCATCACTACCATGTATTAGAATTTGTAATTATGAAATATATGTTTTTACTCTTTTATTAACTTGATCATACTAGTGATTTAATCTTCTAGTGATTATCAAACACAAACCCTTGGTGATTTAGATTGATTAATTTATTTTGAAGATATAGAATGAGCCACCTTACCCCTTGGATAAGTGATAAGTCTAGACCTAGTTAGGGGGATGAGATTGATCACCCTCCTTAGGGTTAGGAGGAATAATAAGCTAATTTGTATCCATTTTAAATATTATGATAATTTATATGACAATATGATAAGAAATACATGCAATTTTTAGGGAGAAATCAATCATGATATAGTAAGGATATAAAAATTTGAAACTATTAGCTATTTAAAAAAATATATATGATAGGTTTCTTTAGAAAAATAGGAAATAAGAGGAACCCATAAAATAGTGAAATAAAAATATAGTGTAACACCTATAGCTCAAAATTTACTAAGAATAGTAAGTTGAAAAATTTGAGAAATCTATACATAATTTTGGAAAACAAATAGATGTTTTTTATTATACTAACCTAAGTAGAAAATACTTTTGAGGAATCTTAAAATGGACCTATTCAGAGGATGAAATGCACCAATCTAAGAAGAAGAAAATTGCAAGTGTATGCACACAAAACCCTTGTAACTAGAGGATAAAAACCTAGGGTAATTTTTCAAATCTAAAAATCCATCACAACAAGTTGAAACCCTAGGAGGCTTGGAATCCCTAGATCATAATTATTTTTGTATTCACATGAATAGTGATCACCAAATGTTTAATCCTAAATTTTAGATGTAGATTTTACTTGGGTAAACATGGTTAATAATATATAAATGGCAATATATAAGGGTGATATTCATATATACAGTAGGATAATTAAATGTTAAATTTAGATATAACATACACTAAATTTATTGAACTAAAATAGCATATGAATAGTAAGTATAACTATGCTAGATATGGAAATGAAAAATAAATAGTTTAATTAGTTAGTTCTAATGTTAATATGGTTCTATATCTAGAATAGGCAAGAAGCCGACTAGAAGAGGATTTTAGAATAATCACGAAATTATGGATTGAGTGCTTCTAGAGCTGTGGAAACTAGTTTCAACCTTGGAAGTTAGCACTCATGTTACTATTTGAACCAAATACATGTGTCTAATTTGTAATACTTGATGGAAATAAATATGACCACCTAGATGCTTATAGGTTTATCTTCACCTTAACTCTCATGCATTCATATCTGGGTCATAGAATATCACTCGTCATGAAATTATAAAACCCTAGTTCTTCATCTTCATAGTGACCTTGGGGAAAATAGATTGGTGGGCACATGATACCGAGCTACCCCATATATGCCTTTGTTAATGAGATCTACCTAAATTTCCAATACTCTAAATAAGGCCTCTAACTTATGTAGTTATTCCCTACATGTTGGCATGTGTGTTAATCATGAAATATGTGGAAAATAAGTACAATAGTGACTTATCTTATATCTTAGTAGATCAGACTCTTGGGATGGTCCTTTAGTTCTTCAAACCCATGTATGTTTTATTCTTATGACTAATATGAGAATAAGAGAAAATAGGAAAGATTATGCTTTATTGAGTGTTTGATCGAATGTTTTGATAAGTTGTCTTGGTATGTGTTAGGAGAGGAATCAATGAGAAGTGATTGTGAATATACACCACTCCTATTTGGAAATTGTTAGAAACTATGGATTGAGTGATTCCATGAGGTGTCACTCACCTCGTTGTGCTCCCTTAGGATTTAAGCATTAATTTCATGAGTAACTCTTTTATCCACATGGCACACACCTTCATTCTCTTTGTAAAGGACCAGAAAACAAGTGGAACACACTTATGGGGCTTGTAATGTCATAATAGGATTCTATGTAACTCCCATTTTCCTCTTCTTTCTCTATATAAAAGCCCTTCCTCTCCTTTTATCCTCACTAAGAATCATATAGATCTCTCTATTATTCTCTTATGCTCTAGAATCAATCTTGTACTTGTGCAGATTCTAGTTACAAAACTTTAATAAGATCATGTGGTTTTTTCTCTAATACATTTAGTTTCCCACTTTAAAACTCTTATCACTATGGTTTGTTCTTAAGAAGTAACTTATTTTTGTGCATTCTTATTTTTATTTCACTTTGGTACTAAATATATGATCAATTTAATGACATTTTTTTGAAAAGTATGTAAATTTTTAAGGAGAATTCCTATATTTGTTTGGCAAGGGCACTAACCCTTGTTAATTATTTTCAATCCATTCCTTTTTTTTTTCCTTGTTTATTTTTAGTGTTTTCTAACTCCTTGTAGGTTTTTAGCCATGTGATTTTTTTTTAAAAATAATTTATTTAATTCCTTTGTTTTATAAAAAAATCATTTTTTTTCTCATTTTTAGTTAGTTTTTTTAAGAGTATTACAAACTTTTAATATATATGTTTTATATATTTTTTTGCTCTACCTATTTTTTTGTTTTTTTTTTGTAGAGAGAAATATTTTTTTTCTCATTCACTTCAAAATCTTCAAAAAAAATAATCTTAAAAATTATGATTTCATATTCTATTTATTCTAATTCGTAAATAGATCTACTTTATTATTTGTTTGATTTTTTTTCAGAAAGAGAGAGAGAGAAATTGGGTCGATGCCCCTCTTGGAGGAGGTTTTGTGCCAATCCCAACTCTTTTATCCACCATCTCTATGTCACCCCCTATTCAGGGCATTTACTTTGTTTTTGTTTTCTCCTACCTATGTCCTATTACTTGGCTCATCTCCTTTTTGGTTACCATCACTTTCTCCAAAGACATTTTTTAGAAATTATGGCATCCTCTACCTAGCACCTTCACATTTTTTCCCTGTGCATCACCCCATAGCTACTCTTAGTCTGGCCAAAACACAAATTTTGAATTCCTCTATAGAAACATTACCATTCATTTCAGGTAAACTTTTATTTTCTTTATCTTTTTCTCTACTATGCATCACCACTTTTCGGTGTTGTATATTTTATGCACATCTTTTTTTTGTAAAGAGTTTTTCAAATTTTCTTTTGAAAATCACCCCATTTGGTCTAACATTTTAGAAGCATTGAAAATATGTATATAGAATTTAAAACTTTTGGTAAGTGTCTATACTTATAAGCTATCATTTGTTTATTCAACTTTCTTAACCTGAAGTAATCTTTTTATGTAGCTTTTGTGCCTTGATAAATCACACCTTTAAGATTATTTTAACTTATATCTCTTTTTTTCTTGGCCATACACCTCTTATGCATAAGGTGTCTTAAGTCATAATTTTTCTAATGCACCTTTTTTTTAACACGAAACATTAAGGTGCATAAATATATTTTGTTTTTTATAGTTTTGGTTAAATACTTGCATGCATTGGTAGATTTTTTAATTTTAAAATAAATATTACAAAATCAAACTCTTTAAACAAAAACAATTTGCAAAAAATAAATTAACACTTAAAGTATTGAGATTTTCCTTTAATAAATATCCCAAAAAAATAACAAGGAAATATTCTCATTATTCCACTTATATTATTGCCTTATTTTTCATAACATAGGTACAATAAATTTTTTTTATTAAATGAGGTCTTCTATTTAAGTTTTTAATACCAAATATAGACCTTTTTTAGTTGATATTATCTTTTGTGTATCAACTTGGTAATTTTATTTCAATTCTCTATCCTTTTTCTAGCTCTCATTTATTACTAGCTATCTCTCTTGCATTATAGAAAATATATTCCTTTGTTTTATTTCCCCTCATATGCCTTTGTTGCTTCAGTTATTTTTTTTGCCTATTCACTTTTCGGTCATTGGTTGAGCTTTTGAGGAACAATGAAACAATTTTTGCCTAAATTTAAACTCACATCCACTAATTCTCATTTATGGAAATTACGTATGCAATATATTTTAACTTTCAAATATTTGGTGTGCATAGTAGATGACACATATATTCAATCGGATACAAAGACTACTTCCACTGAAATTCAAGAAAAATGGCAAGACAAAAATGATGAGACCTTAAGATTTATTAGCATGGCCATAATCTCTGAGTTGCATGTCAACATTGATGTTTATTATCTTGCCTCTGCTTCTTAGTCTAAACTTAAATCCATTTATGGAATTGTTAATTAATCGTATAAAATTCAAATTCAGGATCAAATGTATGATTTAAAGTACAACGACTTCAAAAATATGGATGATTTCTTGATTAAAGTTCATTATTTGTATTCTCAACTAGTTGGTTTAGGTATTAAACTTTTTTATTTTAATTTGTTACATATTATCATGAAAAAATGTTTGTTTCAAGATTTGTGGTAGTTTATTACTAATATTCATTCACAACTATGTTTTTCTACTCTATTTGCTATGTTGACATTTGAATTATTTTGTATTTTGTTATGTCAAGAAGAATAAATGTTGATTCAAATTGGTATTCTTAAGACTAATGAACATACTTTTTTTTATCAACACCAGTATAATAATGTCAAAGAACATGCTAAGTCCAATAATACGCATGATAAGAAGGATAAAAAATCTAACTCAAAACCTAAAAAAAAGTTAGAATGTAATTATTGTGATAAAAACATTCATGATGAAGATCACTCTTTTAAAATGAACCATGATATCAAATTAGAAAGCTTAAGGTCAAAGACAATGATAGAACTAGCAACAACAAGACTCAATCAAAAGAAAAGTCTAATACTAGAGTTGATTTTACTTGTTCTTTACATGCTTCACCTATTGAATAGATTATTGATTTATTTGTTATTAAACATATGACATATAATGCTCAATTGTTTACTTAGTTAGAACTAAAATATTTCTAATAATAATTTAAGTCTTGTAAATCATGCTTCTTTCAATGTTGAAGCCATAAGAAATGTTAAAATCCCTAATGGTAAATTGCATGATGTCTTGCTTATTCTTAAGTAGAAATTAAATTTACTTTCTATACGTCAATTATTCAAATAGGACTATAAGGTATAATTTATTAATGACACTTTTTATGTTCAATCTACTAAGAAACATTTTCAATTAGTTGTTATTGTTTTTCTAGACAATGATAATTTGTTCAAATTTACTAGATATTCTTCTCCCTCCTCTTCTCATGATTTTATTTTTTTGAATGATGTTAACTTATGGAATGAAATACTAGCACATATTAATTACCAAAATATTTCACTTATCAACAAAACTAATATGGTGCAAGGTTTGCCTAAAATTTCTCCCACTAATTCTACTTGTAATGGTTGTATGGTTGATATAATTCATGAATAATCTTTTCCTAAAAATCACTCTTGGCATGATAATAAAAAGATTCATTTAGTTCATAGTGATATTTTAGGCCCTATGAAAACTCCTTATATTAATTGTGTTAAGTATGCTTTAAATTTTGTTGATGATTTCACTAGGTGAATTTAGATTTATTTCTTTAAAATTAAAGATCAAGTTTTTTTATTGAGTTTCATGCCTTTCTTGAAAAAAAAAGTCATTGTTATCTATGCATATTATGAATTGATAATGGTTATAAATATTGTAACAATGATTTTATTTCATATTTTAAGTAACATGGAATTGACCATGATAAAACTATTTCCTACACACCTAAGCAAAATGGTGTTGTTGAATGTAAACATAAGACTATTACTAAAATGGCTAGGTTTATGTTGCATGCTAAAATATACATTATAAATTTTGGATTGAAGCCATGTCTTATGTTATTTATCTCATTAATAGGACTCTCATGAATGTTTTTTTAAATATTACACTTGAAGAAGCTTAAAGTGGCATAAAACCTAATCTAAAATATTTACATGTTTTTAGTTGGGATACATTTATTCATATTCCAATTGAAAAGCATAAGAATTTAGATTCTAAAGAAAATACTATTATCTTTATTGGTTATGATGAATTATCTAAAGCTTATAGGGTGTATGATACTCAAACTAACAAAATCAAGACTAAAAGGGATGTTAACATTTTTGAAAATGGTGTACTTGATTGTGCATCTAATTCAGATTCTCTTGATATAGTTTATGCTTTTGTTCCTTTTGAAACTAGTAATGATCATAATTATGAGTTGCATAATGATGTTTTTTCTCCAATTCCTTATTCTTATTATAGTATATATCCACCTAAATCTATGTCTAAGTGGGCTAAGAATACTATAGAATACTATGGAATTCATGTATATCTTGATTATACTCATTGAACTAGGCAATAATTTTGTAATTATGCTTTAATGTATAAACTTATGCATAAAAATGATCTTTAAACTCTAAAATAATATCAAGGTCACCCTCATTGGGAAAAATATATGCATGATGAATAAAATGCTTTTATTTCTAATAAAACTTGGGACTTAGTTTGACTACCTAAAGGGCATCATTTGGTAAGCTGTAAATAGTTATTTAAAAGTAAGTTCAATTCTAACAATTAAATTGAAAAATATAAATCTAAGTTAGTTTCTATAGGTTTTTCTAAAATTAAAGGAATTGACTGTAATGAAACCATTGATCTTGTTTCTTATATTCCCACAATTAAATTTGTTTTAGATTTAACTGCTCAATACATTGGCATGTTTATCAAATTGATGTTAAGAGTGCTTTATTAAATGGTGACTTGCATGAATAAATTTACATGCCTCAACCCCCTAGTTTTATTAATCAAGGCAATGAGCATCTAGTATGCAAGTTAAAAAAATCTATTTATGGTTTAAAAAAATCTCCAAGAGAATTGTACTCTAAAATTTATCATTTTTTCTATCTCAAGGCTTTACTTGTAGTTGTAATGATCCTAATCTTTTTGTCAAAAATACTCTAAATGGCATAGTTATCATTGTTTTGTATGTTGATGACTTAATCAAAACTAGTAGTAATGGTTCAATGTTTTTTTTCACTAAAAATTCCTTGAATAATAGCTTTGACATGACTAATTTGGGTCTTATGCATTGCTTTTTAGGCATTCAAGTTTGGCAAGAAAAGGATACCATCTCTCAATCTAAATATGAATATGATTTATTATCTATATTTAATATGCTAGATTGTAAACTTATTGTTACTTCTTATTAAATTGGTTTTAAATTAATTAATGGCATGGAAATAAAAACTATTGATCCAACTCTATATAGACAATTAGTTGGTAGTTTGAATTATCTTACTCATAATCGTCCTGATATTACTTTTTCTATTGGATTAGTTTCTCGCTTTATTTATAAACCTTAAGAAACTCATTTTAAAGATGATAAAATAATTCTTCATTACACTAAAGTAATCTAACTTATATCATTGAATTTACCTTGAATAAAAATTTCTCTTTAAAAGGTTATTCAGATTCTGCTTGGGATGGTGATCCTAATGATCATAGATCTACTAGTAGTTATTTCTTCTCTTTAGATTCTAGCACTATTTCATGGAATAATAAAAAGAAAACTACTATAAATTTATATTACATATAAGTTGAGTATAAGACTTGTAATCATGCTTCAAAGGAATCAATTTGGATTAATATACTTATTGCAGATTTGGGACACCTATAACATTTGGCTACTCAGTTTTTTAGTGATAATCAAGGTGTCATTGCCTTAACAAAAAATATGGTTTTATATGCAAGGTATAATAACATTGATATTCATCATCACTTTTAGTGCTAACTTCTAGAATATAGTCAAATTCTTCTCTCTTTCTATCTTATTGAATAATAAATTGCTAATATCTTCACTAAACCTCTATGTAAAAACAAGTTTCTCTTTTTTTGTAACAAATTAGGATTGAAAGAAGTCCTCATCAAGGGGGAGAGTTAGTGATGTTTGCTCCCTTCTTGTTTTTTTGTAAAACCTCTAAATAAAGATTAAGGGGGAATATTAGAAGTACCCTTTATTTATTATAATTTATTGTATCCTAAGTTTATTTTTCATGTGTGACAAATTTAAATTTATTTGAATTATTAATTCACATAAATCAAGATTTTATGAGGTGTCACTCACTTCTTTGTGCTCCCTTAAGATTTGGGATTTTTTTACATGAGTAAATCCTTTCCCCACATGTAACACACTTCCCTTATCTTTTTAAAGAAGTAGAACATAAGTGCAACACACTTAGGTGACTTGTAAGGTCATAATGGTATTATATGTAGCTCCCATTTTTCTCCTCTATATTTATAAAAGATTCCTTCATCTCCTATTTTTCTCACTAAGAATCATATAGCTCTCTCTATTTTATCTTTTGATTTTGATTCAATATTTTACTTGTAGATATTTTGGTTGAAAGCCTTATAATAATATCACACGGGTTTTTCTTTGATATGTTTGGTTTCCCACTTTAAAACTCTTGTCACTATTGTTTGCTCTTGAGAGGTAACTTAGTTTTGTGCATTATTTTTCATGTTATGTCTTTGATGGTGATTCTTGAGTTAAAATATTTCAAAAATATATCACATTAAATCACTTATGTTGACCATTAGGATACATTTCATTTGAAAATTAGATGACTTTAAAAAACTAGACACCTACGTTAGGGTAAGACACTAGCAGGTTCTAGGACTAATGTTTGTGTCCTAGTAGTTAGAAAATAGTTACAAGTTCAAAACACATAGGATCATAATATAAAAATATTTTAATCATTATGGGAAAAATGTAAGTCTAGGTCATCAACATAATATTGGCTAGACCAAGAGATAGGTCAAGGAGCACATATAGAATAGATGTGAGACTTCCAAAAGTAGGAAATGCTCATAACTAAGAGGAACATCTAAGGTCTGATTTTTTTAAGTGTAAAATA
>JARHVA010004675.1:1125000-1145000 GCA_037957365.1 Torreya grandis
ATGTTATTTGAGAAATTTTCAAACATTTATCACTTAAAAACAAGGCGCCAAAGGCCAACTTGCACAAGCTGCCACGTCACCACAAATTCAAAGCAATGACCAAACCCAACAGCTAGCGCCTAAGTCTAGACATTGGAAAAGGGATAAACTTACTTATTTAAAGAATGTAAATTGTTATTCCCAAAAAATTTGGGATAAAGAGAAGTTAAAGCGTGCCAAAAAAGGAGGAGGCCGACTATTTAACTCATGCTAAAGCACCTAAAAGAAAGGCTGACAGTTTGAACCCTTGACCTGCTGCCCAAAAGGGATAAGCTTTGACCACTTATGTTATGGAGGTCTAAGTGTTATAAAAGGGATGAAATTCTACTTGAAGAGGAACAAGAAGCTGACTTTGTAAAGAGATTTTAGAAGGTTAGAGTCTTATTATTACTTTGTACAACGTTGGGCCATTATTTTCAGGTCTGAGAGATATATTTACAGGCAAATAGAGATCAGAGAAGGTGAATTAAAGATTTGTCTTGATTTTGGAAGCCATTTGTTGCACAAAATTAATGAGAATGGTCCTCACTTCGAACGAACCTGGGGACGTAGGCTATTGAAGTTGAACTTCATTATCAATTTACTGGTGAATTTTTTTAATTTCTCTGATTATTATTTAGATTTTGATCTTCATTTAAATTCTAGTTTTAATTTCTTTATAAAAAATTAAACAAAAAAATCAAGAAATTTAAGGATCTCTTAAACATGAAAAAGTGTTCTTCAAATGTACTACACTCATATTTTCAGTTTACAGATCAGATTTCTGGTATCATAGTGGTTGTTGTTTAACAGTGATTGCTAGTGTATGTTGACAAGGTCTAAATCTCAAAAGGGTGAAGGAAAACTCATTGAGTATAATCCAAAGATTGGTTCAAGGCATACTTCAAGGATGGCCGAAGAAGAGATGGAATCTGAACAAGCTTTCTGCCAAACCTTCATGGATATGAGAAGCATGGTTGAGGAATTATACCGTGACAAACAAAGGAAATCCAAGAATGAAAAATAAGGTGATTCAAGAGAATCAAAAGGTAAAGAAACTAAAAAACCATCTTCATTGGATGATGGTTAAAAAACTGTGGAATCTTTCCCTTCACTAAAATTGGATATTAAGATTGAATTACCAATGTTTAATGGAGAAGTTAATGCCAAAAAGTTGGATAATTAGGTCAAGAAGATTGAAGTTTATTGCAGGGTCCAAAAGATTGTAGGGGATGAGTCAAAAATTCATTTGGCTACTCTTCATATGGGAGACACAACTCTCATCTAGTGGGAGAGTAAGTTGAAGGAAGCCAAGCTATAAAAAAGTAACTGAATTTCTACTTGGAATAAATTTATTGAAGAACTCAGAAAGTAATTCTATTCTTTAGGCTATATGCAACAAGCCATGATGGATTGGCAAAGTTTTAGACAAGGAAAAGGCCAAAATGTTCAAGATTATAAACAAGAATTTAGGAAAAAAGCTTTACTTTTGAATGTTCCTCTATACACACAAGAAACACTGCTAAAATATATAGGTGGGCTGCATAGTTACTTAAGACATATGATTCTTATGTTCAATCCCACTAATTTAGATGCAGTATGTGTTCAAGCCACTCATTTAGAGGCTAGAGGAAAACAATGAAAATAATATTTTCCTAAAGTAAAAAGTAAGCAATCTAATATTAAGCAATCCAAAGGGGAAAGTTCATCAGGAAAGGGTAAACATAAATCCACTTATACTATTAAAAAAGAAGAAGGAAAACCATTTTGTAATCATTGCAAGAAAAATCATGAAGAGTCTAAGTGTTGGAAACTACATCCTGAGTTAAGGCCTAAGAGGTTTCAAAAGAAATAACAGAAATCTAATGCTATGGTTCAGGACTTAGGTTTAGATTCAGGTGATGAAACTAAGATCATAGCTATGGGGTTACATAATGATTTTTCTCTATCAGTTTCTAGCACTAAGTCATCAAATGATGCATCTTCTTCTAAACAAAATTTTGTGCATGTTGATAAGAAAAAAAATGAATTGTTCCACATTAGAGTTGTTTCAAAACAAGATTGACACTCTATTTGATAGTGGTTCACAAGCAAATTTAATTTCTAAAGAGGTTGTTAATAAGCTAGGCTTACAAACCAATCCCCATCTAAAGGCTTATCCACTAGGTTGGGTGTATGACAATGTGAAGCTACAAGTCTCACAAAATTGTAGACTAAGGTTTACTATCACATCCAAGTTCGTAGATGAGGTTGAGTTGGATGTTGTTCCATTGGACATATTTGGGATTGTTTTGGGAAGCCCATATCTTTATGATAGAAAATCAATATTTTATAGAGAGGAGAATAAGTACTTACTTGTTAAGGATGACATTGAATATATAGTTAGAGCACATCACACTAGAATAAATCTTTCCTTGGTTATAGTAGGGCAAATGAAAAGACTAGTTAATTCAAGCAAGACTTTTTGTCTCATGTTGATTAAGTCTAGGGAAGAAGAATATTCTCAGGCTTTGGAAAAGTGTGATCCTAGACACAATAATGAACTGGTTGAAATCATTTCTACTTATGATGATGTGTTTTAGGATCCTAAGGGCTTGCCCCCTAAAAGGGGAGGTCAACATGAAATTTAGCTATTGTAGGATTCTCCTCTCCCTAACATTGGCATGTACAGGTTATCAGAGGTGGAAAATGAGGAAATCAAAAAATATGTAATGGATCTATTGGATAGAGGTGTTATTCATCCAAGTTCATCTTTTGTTGGTTTGCCAATTATTTTGTTGCCAAAGAAAGATGGCACTTGGCAAATGTGTGTTGATTTTCATGCTTTAAACTAAATTACTATTAAGAATCATTACCTTCTTCCTCGTATTGATGATTTATTGGATCAATTAAAACAGATATTTATTTCACTAAGCTAGATTTGAGAAGTGGATATCATCAAGTAAGAATTAATGAAAGTGATTTGTGTAAAACCACATTCAAAACAAAACAAGGATTGTTTGAATGGCTTGTTATGCCTTTCGGGTTGTGTAATGCCCCAGGTACATTCATGAGATTGATGAATGATGTTTTTAGACAGTTCCTTGATAATTTTGTTATAGTTTACTTAGATGATATATTGATTTTTAGCATGTCTTGGAAAGAGCATGTGATCCACATTAAGAAAGTCATGGATGCATTATGAAGGGGAAAAATTTATCTAAAAATGTCAAAATGTGAATTTGGCAAGACCTCTTTGATATACTTGGGTTACATTGTAGTGCATGGTGAATTGAAAATTGATCCTGCAAAAGTGGTAGTCATTGTTAATTGGCCTACACCCACTAACACAATTGAGGTTAGAAGTTTTCTTGGTGCAGTATAGTTTTGGAAAAAAAAATTTGATCAATTTTCATATATTGCATCACCTTTGAATTATTTGACAAGTGTGAAATAGGTCTTTCAGTGGGGAGGCAAACATGAAAAAGCCTTCGACACTTTGAAAGAAAAGATAAGTACTACTCCGGTCTTGGCACTTCCTAATATACAACAACCATTTGAGATCGAGTCAGATGCAAGTGAGTATGTTATGGGAGCTATTTTAATGCAAGGTGATAAACCCATTTGTTATCATTCTAAAACCTTTACAATTGTAGTAAGAAAATATCTAGCTTATAATAAGGAATTGTATGCATTGGTTCAAAGTGTTAAAAAATGGAAACATTACTTAATGGGAAAAGAAATAATAATACATACTGATCATCAACCCTTATAGTATCTCCAATCACAAAACAAACTACAACAGTCTAGACATTTTCGTTGGATGGGTTTCTTACAAAAATTTCATCTCGTGATCAAGTATAAAAAGGGTATTCAAAATAAGGTTGCAGATATGCTATCTAGGCCTCCTATGGTTGTTGCATCTATTCTTTTACAACATGGTTCTTTGTCTCATGAAATTTATAAAGAACAATATGTTAATGATCTTGATTTTCAGGATGTTTATAAAGACTTGATGAGTAGTAGATAAGTAGAAAAGTTAGACTACCATGTTCACAGTGATCTTTTGTATCATTTGGGTAAACTATGTATTCCTCCAAATGAGAGGGTTCACATGATTAGAGAAGCACATACTTCTCTTATTTTTGGTGATTTTGGAGTTGCTAAAATGGTTGTACATTTGAAAATGTATTGTTACTAGCCTCGTATGCAGGAAAATATTGTTATATATATAAATGGATGTACCCTTTGTGCCACAAGTAAACCTAGTAATAGGAAACTGGGACTTTATACTCCTCTACATGTTCCTAATCACCCCTGGGAAAGTATCTCCATGGATTTTATGGGGGGGTTGCCTATGACACAAAGAAAACATGACTATTTATATGTGGTTGTGGATAGATTTAGCAAAATGTGTGTTTTGATACCTTGCACTAAGCAAATTACTGGTGAAGGCACTACACATTTGTTCTTTAAACATGTATGGGTTCATTTTGGTTTGCCTACTTCAATTATTTCTGATCAGGATTTCGATTTATTGGGGAGTTTTGGTCAAATTTGTGGGGACTAATGGACACTAAATTAAAAAAGAGCACTGCAATTCATCCACAAACTGATGGACAAACAGAGGTTGTGAACCACATTGTGGTACATTTTCTTAGGGGTTATAGTAATAAACATACAAAGTTATGGGATGAACAATTGTGTTACATACAGTATGCATATAATCAGGCACATTATTCTTCTACTATGAAATCTCCATTTGAATTTTGTTATGGATACTTGCCTCAATCTCCTCTAGATGTTTGCTATGGATAGGATACAGCTGTTGGTGAACCAAAAGAATCCAATCGAGTTAAGAAGTTCATTGAACAAATACAGCTCATACATCAGACTATTCATACTCAATTAGAGAAAAGTCAAACCAAGTACAAATCTAGGCATGACAAACATCGTATTGATCACCAATTTTTTGTAGGTGATATGGTATGGCTTCACATTAGTAAGGAAAGACTGGGAGGTGAAGGTAAAAAGTTGAAACCAATCTGGTATGGTCCTTTTCAGATAACAAAAAAAATTGGCACAAATGCTTTTTGATTAGATTTACCATCTTACATGCAAATTTATTCAGTTGTAAATGTGTAAAATTTGAAATTGTATGAACCTCTAATGATAATTGATCATGATGAAAGTGTATCCATTCCTTCTGTTGATGATTTTTCTCCTGAATATCTAACAAAATTCTAGGAAGATACTATACTTGATAGGAATATGTGGACCTCGTGAAGAGGTAATGTTTAATATCTTCATGTTGGTCTCAAAGGGATGTACCCAAGCAAGGCCAAATGGATGGAAGTTTGAAAGGTGAGGGAAAAATACCCTCACCTCATTACTAATTAATTTCAACTTTCAGAGGCCCAAAAGTTCCCAATGGAGAGGAATGATCCAAGTGGATCCATGTACCGTTCCATTTCTAAAAGTCTTCAAATTCTATTCAAATCATTTTCACATCGTAAAATTAATTGATATATTTATAGCGCTTATTCTGGAATGAAAATGGAGTCCGTATGCTCAAGATATGGCTAGTTGAAGACATATTGCGACAAGGAAAAATAGGGTGTCAAAAGTGACGTGGCACTATTGAAATATGCCAAGTGGACCAATATCCATTTGACACGTGGTAAAATAATTTGGTGTGAAAAAAATTTGGTTTGGTGTTTTTATTTCACATCTTATTTGAGAAATTTTCAAATGTTTATCACTTAGAAACAAGGCGCCAAAGGCCAAATTACACAAGCCACCACATCACCACAAATTCAAAGCAATGACCAAACCCAACAGCTGGTGCCTAAGTCTAGGCATTGGAAAAGGGATCAACTTACCTATTTAAATCATGTAAACTATTATTCCCAGCAAATGTGGGATAAAGATAAGTTAAAGCATGCCAAAAAAAGGAGGAGGTTGACTATTCAACTCATGCCAAAGTGCCTAAAAGAAAGGCCGACGGTTTGAACCCTTGACTTGCCACCCAAAAGGGATAAGCTTTGACTGCTTGTGCTATGGGGGTCTAAGTGCTATAAAAGGGATGAAATTCTACTTGAAGAGGAACAAGAAGTTGACTGTGTAAAGAGATTTAAGAAGGTTAGAGTCTTATTATTCATTTATACGGCCTTGGGCCATTATTTTTAGGTCTGAGAGATATATTTATAGGCAAACAGAGATCAAATAAGGTGAATTGAATATTTGTATTTATTTTGAAAGCCATTTGTTGCACAAAATTAATGAGAATGGTCCTCACTTTGAACAGACCTGAAGACGTATGCTATTGAAGCCGAACTCCGTTATCAATTTGGTGGTGAATTCTTTTAATTTCTCTGATTATTAATTAGATTATGATCTTCATTTAAATTCTATTTTTAATTTCTTTATAAAAAATTAAACAAAAAAATTGAGAAATTGAAGGATCTCTTAAACATGAAAAAGTGATCTTCGGATGTACTACACTCGTATTTTTAGTTTACAGATCACTACATGTGTATCTAGTGTATCACATGACACATGCAACCCTACAATTAAGAATCCCCAAAAATCATGGACATCCTTGAGGGTGATATCCACCTCAATGGTATTCCCATCTACCACCCACCCAGAAGTATTAGTTACTTACTCTCACGGCCCTAAAAACATGATGACTAACTCTACACTAAATATAATCCACCACATCTCCATAATGCCACTAACATTTAAGGAAGTAAACTAAGCTTGATCCATTGTAGACAATCTCTCAAGTATATATGGTAAACACATTATGTCCACTAATCTCTCAAATCCTTTGTCACGTTTGAAAAATATTAAACCACAAATCACATATCATCCCATCATCCTACATAACCAAAAAATATACTCTAATAATGCAAAAAAAAAGTATTTAACTACTTCATCAACCTCTTTTGATTTCCCTTTATCATTCTCAACTATGTCATCCAGATTATATACTATGTTTGCCACACATTTATTCATATTCTATTATATCATCCAAATTTAATATTATGTCAACCACCTATAACTAACTTTGTATATGGTCAGCTAGGAAATAAACCATCGGTTGAATTACTAAAACCCAATTAAATTGGCCACTTTTACTATTAAGTCAACAACCTAATTTTATACATGGTTTGCCATGGTCTACGCCATTAACCAACTTAATCAAAACCTACTACATTAGCCACCCTTGTACTCAACTAAGTCATCCATGGCATACAGAGTTGGCTACCCTAGAGCATGTAACTAGATCCACTACCTTAAATGTATTCAACAACTACAATATTCTATTACATATAGTATTAATTAAGGAGTCGACCACCTAGTATAAAACATGCAAACCAACTAGATTGGCATGTTTGATCTCATTCAAACTATGCAATGATTTTTAATTACCTTGTCATTAATAACCTAGACCTATTTTTTCAATTTTTTCATCATTCTCATTAAAACCCATAATTTTTAGTCTATTAATAATTTTTATGGGGAAAATTACATTACATGGATTTACCCTAACACATACATTTCCTAACCTACTTCATTCTAATCTCATAATATTAAATTTTTTAATTAAATTAATCTTATATCTAGACTATATGCATAATATCTATAATATGTCCTCTAATGTATCCACTTCCTTGAGTGCAAATAAACATCACTCTCTCTGATCAACTAGGATACTAAGATATTTGATAGTCAAGAATCATTAATGCACAAATGAATTGTAATTTATGACCTTTATAGTAAAATTTTGAAAATTTGAAGGCTCCAATTGTTTATGGAATTTTTTTTTAATTTTCTTATAATTTTATTTCTATAAACGCATTTAAAAAATTTAAATTAGTTCTACAATCCTAACAATGTAGAGATTTTTTGGTTCTAAGCACATCTTTTTTAAAAAATTTAATCTTATTTATTAGGTCTATCTCTTTTCTTTTCACACTAGACACCTCTTCTATCATATTTTCATGAAAATCCTATCTAAAAAAGGCCAGGGTAAGTGACTATATGTATCTATCAATTATTTACCTTCATTTATTTTCCACTTTTTACTATAATTGATTAGATCAATCTTATGTGTTATTATGTTATTTCTTAAATCACCATCCCATGTTATAACTACATGACACATGATGAGCTTTGAGTGGGGCATATGTATACACATAATATTTTTAAACTTTACCATTTATTGGTGCTTTCTCTCTTGTAGAAACTTCTAATGTTTCAATCTCTCTGATTGCACACCTTAAAGTGTACACCAAAAAATGGGTGGGCAGGCCATTGGTGCTTCAAAATATTGTTGGTCAATTATATCATTACCTAACCCATTTCAAATCTTGTTTATCCAACTCCACAAGTGATTCAAACCCATTTCACACATTTCCCTAATCATTTATCCTTTCAAATAGCCCATAACTAACATAAATATCTTTTTTTTGTACTAAGTTGACTAGACCAATCTTGATAAAAATGATGAAGCACATATTATAGAACTAAGTTAGCTTGGTCAAATTAGTTTGAGGCCCAACATTAATTTTCTCCAACTAATAGATTGAGATGGCTGATCTTGTTATTTGAATTTTTGAAAGGATTTATGTTTATTCATTGTTATAAATATAAGTCTCACTTCAATCCAATAGAGAGGAACATTCATTTTCACATCATTATTATTCATAATTAGACTAAATTTACATTTGAAATAGCTAATTCTTAGGGTTTACCTTAGAGATAAGATTACTTTTCTTATGGGTAGTCTTGGATGCAAAATAAGATTGTTTTAGCCTAGAGCTGATTTTTATAGTATGATTCTTATAAAGCCACAACAGCCTCTTTAAAAACAACATTGGCTAAGAGAGATATTGAGACTTGATAGTTTCACCCAAGTTAAGTATTCCTAAATTTTTGTATTTCCTTTAATAGATAAGTATTTTATAAGTAATACATGTTATGAATGTATAAATCCTTACTTACATTACCTCTATATTTAAACTTAGTATAGATATTGAGTTTTCTTTAAATTCCATCTTTCATTTTAGGTGATCTAGGTCCTCATTTTCCTACCATTATCCCAAGATTATTTATTTATGTTGACTCATCTCTCTTTATGCCACAAGCTTTTGTGAGCACTATATTGGTGTTATTTAATGTATTTATACTTGACTAGGGTTATTGCATAGTATGATTTGCTTATAGTCATTGGAACTCTCCCCTTTGGTGTTGTGTGTTAATATATCCCTTGGTTAGATTTGGTGGGTCCAATTTTTTCATGATCCCAGTATAAACATGTATTTAAATAGATTTTAGTTGATTACCTTATCCACTATTGGATTTACTAGGTTAAGGAATTTATAGATCTATCTTAATTTGTTACATATAAAGTCCATCATGGGTATTCTCATGCATAATCTTAGAATTTCTAAAGGGGAACCAAAATTAAATTAGGAGCATAAATTCAATCATGAGATGATGAAATAAAAATCTAGTTCCAATAAATATATGCCTCCATTCAATGATGAGGAAAATAAATAGGTTCAAACATATGATGGATATTTGAGTGCAGAGAGGACAGATCATTAAATAGTCCAACTACAAGTATATTTTAATTTTCACTAGATTAGTGAGAGCTAATAGATTAATTATACAAATATAGAATAAAAAAATCATGCTTTAACTCACTTTGACAATTATTTTCATATCTTGGTTGTTAATAAGCTTCCTCTTATTACTAAGTGAAGTTATTTTAAGATGTTAATCAAGAAGAAGTTTTATTCTCTTTGTTATGAGGAAGATATGTCTATGTATTGGGAAAATATTAGTCAAAATATATTACAAAGAATGTAGGAGTACAAAATCAAGTTATGAAATAAGGATTTCCACATGTGAAAATATTATAAAATTATGATATATTGATGAAGTGTGTTGGTGTACTATATAGCCATTTGAGGAGACTCATTCTCTTGGAGACTATAAATGTAGAGAATTATTGTTTTCAATATGAATACTTAGATATGGACAAGTATAGGGATCCATCTACCTCTTAAATCAATTCAAAACAACATTTGGTTCTAGGAAGAATGGTAAATTTAAATTGAAATGTATGCATAATGCACCACTTTTGTTTTAGAGAAGGATAGTAAAATGAATTTTGGTCATTATGATGTTTATATTAATTTTAATGAAAAATTATTAGAAATTACATCCATAAATACATCTGTTGAAGAAATAAAGGAAGAATAAAATAAAATGGGAAGTCACATACATAATTACATCTATTGAATTATTTTATCTATGATGTGAATGAGACTTTATGTTATGCCTTTGTCAATAGATATGAATTTCTAGGTAATAGTGTTGCTTTCAAAAAGTCAACTTTATAATATTTTACACATTAATATTTATATGAAGAAAAAAAGATTGGATGTTAATTTTGTACTCTTTTCACAAATAAAATTGATAAGTAAAGAGTTAGTAGATAAATTATGGATAAATACTTACAATTATCTAATCCAATATGTTCTGGGTTGGGTAAATAATGGTGTAGACATTGTGGTGACCAAAAAATTTAAAATTTAGTTTGGTATTAATATAGATTTCATTGATGAATTTATAGTAGATTTGGTGTATTCTTATATGTGTGGTGTTGCATTTGGCAGTCATTATATATCTAGGATGGTATCTTATTGAGGAGGGTTAATTAGTAATTTTTGGTGAAGGATAACAAGAGATACATCATTTCAGCCTATAAATATGATTCTAAAATTTCATCAATAAGTTCCTCTCAAGCTAAAAGGATTTTTAATGTTATTGGAATGTTTGTTCTACTTATATTAAAATATATGGAAGATAAAAAAATTGGGTGTACATAAAACTTATTATAACATGTTCAGTAACAAAATGTAAAAGCATATGGGAGAGTTTGTATAATATTTTAAATAAGTTGTTCATTATATCATATGTTTACCACTAGTGAGGCATATTGAACATGAAATTCATTTACTACTTTACAACTCGGTTCTAGATATCAAGTTTTATAGGAAATGCGTAAAGAATGGAATAAAGATATATATATATATATATATATATATATATATATATATATATATATATATATATATATATAAAAGACAAGTTAAAATATTTAATTAATCAATGTGTAATCCATCCTAATACTTTTCCATGTGGTTCTATTATTATTTTAGTACCTAGTAAATATGGTTCATATAGAATGTGTGTTTATTATATAACATTTAATACAATAACCATTAAGAATAAGTATCCTCTTCCATGGATTGATGATCTTGTAGATTAACTTTAGGATGCCAAAAATCTCACCAAGTTGGATTTTAGACATTGGTATCACCAAGTGAGGATAAAAGAAGAGGATATTTGGAAGACAATTTAAAAGATAAGGCAAAGGTTATACTAATGGTTGGTTCTTTATTTTGGGCTATGAAATATAAATACTACCTCTGTGTGGTTAGTGAGTGAAGTAATGAGGCCATTTATTTATTCCTTTAGCATTATTTATTTAGATGATTTTATTCTTTTCAACAAAACTTATAATAAGCATTCTCATAATTTAAAATTTGTTTTATAAGTTTTAAAGGAGAACGAGTTAGTTTTTGAATGAAAATAAATGTTATATTTCTCCACAATCACTTCTCTACTTGGGAAATATGGATTGAAATGGGGAATTGATGATTAATATGGAAAATATAAAGGCCATATTTAAGTATCTAAATAATTTTAATGATGCCAAAATAATCATTTGTGTTTATGTAGTTCAGTATTTGATGAAATTCAACACCAATTTCTCTTCCATAACCACACCTTTACGTACCAGTACACCAAATGGTAATAATTTCATTTGGATTAAGAATAAATAATATTATATATGCTTCACTATTATCTTTTCCTAATTGCTAGGTTCCATTTGAGGTGGAAACGTATTATAATAACTATTATTGGGGGTATTCTATTACAAGGAGGTAAGCCTATATTTTACCATTTTAAGTTATTTTATGGTGAAAGTTATAATTATTATACATGTAATAAATAACTACATGTTTTTGTTGTATCGGTCAAAAATGGGAAACACTATAATATGTGTAAGAAAAGTATTTTCCACAGTGATCACCAACTTTTCCAATTCTTGAAATCATAAAAAAAACATTAGAATATAGAAAATATAACTAAATGTTTTTTTTAGTCAATTGATTATAAAATATAATAAAGGTGTGACTAACGATCTATATGATATGTTTTCTATATCTCATTTGCTTTCAACCATGGGCACCATAACTCTTCTTAAAAGTTTAATGTGTGGGTCTTATATAGTGGGATATGGGATAAATATAGTTTTTTTTATCTTGGCGGGGGGGGAGGGAGTAAATTTCATCAAGAATATAGGTCCAAAGATGTAATATTTGATCCTAAGAGGGATTATCACCTTAAATGTGGGTTACTATACAAGTTAAGTAAGCTTTATGTGCCTAAAGAGAAAAGAGTTCAACTAATGAGAGAAACATATACATAAAAAAATTTAGGACATTTTGGTGTTAAAAATACTTTTACATATTTATAGTGGTACATTTATTTTCATATTATGTAGTTTTATGTTTCTAAGTTCATAAATGATGTGTGATATGTATAAAAACAAACCTAGTAGTATAAAGTTGGGGTTTTATATTTCATAATTCATACCTTCTAGTCCATGGGATAACATTTCTATGTATTTTGAATGAGGATTGCCTATAGAAAGGAAGGTCCATGACTATGTCCTTGTGGTTGTGTACCATTTTAGTAATATGTGTGTTCTTATTCCTTGTAAAATTGTCATCAATTATTTTTATACAGTTGAGTTGTTATTTTCTCACTTGTGGCATCATTCTAATATTCTAAGTTCTATTATTTTAAATTGGTACTCAATATTTGTAAGTAAGTTTTGGGCCCAATTATGGGAGATGATAAATACCAAGATAAAATAATCTACAATATTTCAGCTACAAACTTATGGGTGGACACAAGTTGTTAAAATAAAATTGGTGGAGCTTTTAAAAGCTAACACTAGGAATCATGAGACTATGGATGAAAATATATGTATATTCAATATTCACACAACAACCCAATGCATTATTTTAATTTCAAATATTATTTTGAATGTTTTTTTGTTACTTTTATCCATGTGAACATAATATTATTTTGAGACAATGATACAAAGGAAATGAAAAAATGATCAGGAGGTTCATAAATATGAAAGGTTTGTTGAGATGATTCATTAAAATCACTTCCATATGCAAGAGAGGTTAAATGAGTCACACTCTAAGTACAATCAAGTAATGATATACATATTACTTAACATAATTTCATTCTTGGAGACAATGTGTTATTACTCTTTCCTAGGTAGAGACTCAAAATAAAACATTATAAGTGGTGTAGTCCACTTTAAATATTGTAAAAAGTGGGAAAGAGTGTATTCAAACTTGATTTGCCTCATATAAACATATATTTAATTTTCAATGTTGATAATTAATTTTTATTTAATCCTTCTAAAATTTAAAGTGAATATGAAGGGTTGTTTCTAGTACAATTTATAATATCACTCTTGGAATCCAACTTGACTTGGAGGAGGATGTTGTGCTATAGAAGAAGGAAAGGACAACAAGAAGAGGAGTGTAGGAGAATTAGTGGTTAATTTATCTAGTAATTTAAAATGATATTCAAAATTATATGTGGATAAAATGGTTACTCATTTACAAATATCTTGAAGCTTTTAAAGACATAAAATCCTCATATTTGGAAGGTTTGATCCAAACTATGGATCTAGTAAACTAGATATGTTATCTAGTTTATTTTAAAAATGGTAAATTTTTTAATTCATTTATGTAAAACACTATGTGAGATACTTCATCAACATTTTTCATGTAAAGTGAGCTATTTATCTAAGTTTTAGTGTAAAAATCAACTATATACTAGTCTAATAATTCTTGTACCAATAAGATCAACACATTGTAAACTTAAAAACTAAATTCTTCATCAAAGATGAAGAAACTTTCAATATTTTCATATTATAGTTATGTCAACACCCTCATGGTTACTTAACTTAAGGTCTACCTAAAATGATAATTTGTTCAACATGAAAAATGAGGCCAAGGGAGAGGTTACAACACTTTATCGTCTTCGTGACACTTTGTTTAGATTCATTAACATGTTCCAAGGTAAAAGGGCATAAGTATAGTTTTTGTTTAAGGCATAGTCATAATTACCTAAAATGATAATTTTTTCAACATGAAAAATGAGGCTAGGGGAGAGGTTACAAACACTTTATCTTCTTGGTGACACTTTGTTTAGATTCATTAATAGGTTCCAAGGTAAAAGGGCATCAGTATAGTTTTTGTTTAAGGCATAGTCATAATTAGTGAAACTAGTGACAATAAATGATGATTGATTCACATTATAATTTTCAATATTGGATCCTTTTCACATTGTCTAATCATTTTATAGATTTGAATGGTAATTCCAATTGTGTTAGATATTTTTGAAGAGTCTAAGAGGTGAAAATTAGTCATGTATGTAATTTTTGGATACTAATAGTGAAAACACTATCCATGAAGGCCATATTTTTCAGTAGCTTGTACAATTATTTAAATTAATAGTTGAATGCGAGAGAAATTAACTCACCAAATGGATTTTTTCCCACATTGACTTTATTTACGTGATATAATGTGTTTGTATTATACTTTGTATTATCTTGTGCTTCCCCAAAGGTTATGATGTAGTTGAGTTTGTAAGTGATAATGTGTGGGTTCATCCTAGTTTTCCTAGTAATATTGTTATAGACTGATACTCAAGATTTATTGGTATTTTTGGGCCAAATTAAGGGAAATTATGGATAACAAGCTAAAACAATCTACCACATTTCACCTAAAAACTGATGGGAAAACATAATTTTTGAAAATAACATTTTTGGAGCTCTTATGTGGGTACAATAAGAACATCATGAGACATGGGATGAAAATTTGGTGTATATTGAACATTCTTATAATAGTTTAGTACATTAATTTACTATCAAAATTAATTTTGAAATTTATTTTGGTTAATTTTATACATGTCCATTTAATTTAATTTTGAGATATCCATATGAACAAAATGAAAAAGGGATCAAGAGGTCCATAAATATGAAAGGCTACCTAAAAATATTTATCTAATTCACCTCCATGTGTAAGAGACATTGAAGGAGTCAAAATAGAAGAAAAAGTGAATGCATGATGTATAAAATACTCAACATATTTTAATTTTTGGAGATAATGTATAATTTTTATTTCCTAGGTAGAGACTCCAAGGAAAAACTTATAAACTTAAGCCTCTCAGGTATGGTCCACTTTAAATTTTGGAAAATGTTGCCAAGAATGCATTGAAACTTAAATTTCCTCCTTATATGAACATATATAACATTTGAAATGTTGAAAAATTATGTTCCATTGATCCTTATAAGTTATAAAATGATTATGAAGGGTTGTTTCTACTTTCAACTGAGAACTTCACTCTTATCATCCAGATAGACTTGGAGGAGAATGTTGTGTTATAGATTATAAAGGTGACAATAAAAAAAATGAGTGTTAGAGAATTAGTTGGTTGATTTACATGGTAATTCCATATTTTATTCAAAATAATATGTGGGGAATAACACTAACCACTTACAAAGTATTTGAAGTTCTTAAAGACTTAAAAGCCTCAAATTTGATAGGTGTGATCCAAAGTATGGATTTAGTATGTTATATATGTTGTCTAATTCATTTCCACAATGCTTAATTATGTAATTCAAGTATGTAAAAAACTATTTAAGATACTTCATAAAATGTTTTCATGTAAAATAAACTATTTTATTAGTTTCTAATGGGAGAATCAATGATGGGATGGGCTGAGAGTTTTGGTGCTAATGAGATCAACTACTTGTATCTTTAGAAACTAAGTTCTAGATAAAATATGACAAAAATTTTGGTATTTTCATGTGTTGATTGTGTCACTACCCTAATGGTTACTTAAATTAAGGTCTACCTAATAACACAATTTATTCACCATGAAAAACTGGGAGAGAGAAGAGGTTGTAAACTCTTTCTCTTCTTAAAAAAACTTCATTTGGATTCATTACTAGGTTATAATGTGAAATTGAATAATTATTGTATTTATTTAAGTCACATAAATAATTAGAGAAGTTAGTGATAAGCATTGAAGTTTGATAAACATTATACTTTTCAATTATGGGTATTTTTTCATGTTATCTCATTTTTTTCTAGCTATGAATGGTTGTTCCAGTTTATTTGGAGAATATTGAAGTGTCTAAGAGGTGAAACATAGTCATGTTTGCATGTTTTGGATACTATAATATTGAAATATCTATCCATAAAGGCCATATTGAGAAATATCTTATACAATTGTTTAAATACATATTGGAGAGGTAGAAAATTTTCCTCACCAAATGGAGTTTTTCCACACTAGTGTTGAGGTGATATAGTGTGTTCATATTATATTTTGTCTTATACTATGCTTCCTCGAAGGTTATGATGCAGTTGAGTTGTTATTTGCTAATGTGTGGGTTCATTCTAGTTTTACTAGTTCTATTATTTTACATTGGCACTTAGGATTAACTGGTATGTTTTAGGCTAAATTTTTGGAGATGACAGATACTAAGATGAAATAATCTACCACATTTCACCTAAAAAATGATGGGAAGACATACGTTTTTAAAATAATAGAGGTGAAAATTAAAAAATGAGTGTTAGAGAATTAGTTGGTTGATTTACATGGCAATTCCATCTTGTATTCTAAAATAATATGTGGGCAAAACATTACCCACTTACAACGTATTTGAATCTCTTAGGGACTTAAAAGCCTCAAATTTGAGAGGTGTGATCCAAAGTATGGATATAGTATGCTATATATGTTGTTGAATTTATTTCTAGAATGCTTAATTATGTAATTCAAGTATGTAAAAAACTATTTAAGATACTTCATCAAATGTTTTCATGTAAATTAAACTATTTGATTATTTTCTAATGGGATGGTCTGATAATTCTGGTACTAACAAGATCAACTACTTGTATCTTTATAAATTGAGTTCTAGATCAAATATGACAATTTTTTTGGTATTTTCATGTGTTGATTGTATCACTACCCTAATGGTTACTTAAATTAAGGTCTACCTAATAAGATAATTTATTATCCATGAAAAATGGGGATAGAGGAGAGGTTATAAGCACTTTCTCTTCTTAAAAACATTTCATTTGGATTCATTACTAGGTTCCAATGTGAAATAGAATAATTATAGTCTTTATTTAAGTCACATAAATAATTAGATGATTTAGTGATAAGTATTGAAGGTTGATAAACATTATAATTTTCAATTATGGGTATTTTTTCATGTTGTCTCATTTTTTCTACCTATGAATGGTTGTTCCAATTTAGCTGGATCATTTTGTAGTGTCTAAAAGGTGAAATTTATTCATGTGTGCATGTTTTTGATACTATAATATTGAAATCTCTATCCATGAACTCAATATTGAGAAATATCTTATACAATTATTTAAATACATATTGGAGTGGTAGAGAATTTTCCTCACTAAATGGAGTTTTCCCACACTAGTTTTGTTGAGGTTATATAGTGTGTTCATATTATATTGTCTTATCTTATGTTTTCCCAAAGGATATGATGCAGTCGAGTTATTATTTACTAATGTGTGGGTTCATTCTAGTTTCACTAGTTCTATTATTCTACATTGGTACTCAGGATTTATTGGTATCTTTTGGGCCAAATTTTGGGAGATGATAGATACTAAGATGAAATAATCTACCACATTTCACCTAAAAAATGATGAGAAGACATAAGTTTTGAAAATAATAGAGGAGACAGTAAAAAAAATGGTGTTAGAGAATTAGTTGGTTGATTTACATGGTAATTCCATCTTGAATTCAAAATAATATGTGGGGAAAACATTACCCACTTACAAAGTATTTTAATCTCTTAGGGATTTAAAAGCCTCAAATTTGAGAGGTGTGATCCAAAGTATGGATCTAGTATGATATATATGTTGTCTAATTCATTTCCAAAATGCTTAATTATGTAATTCAAGTATGTAAAAAACTATGTAAGATACTTTATCAAACTTTTTCATGTAAAATAAAGTATTTGATTAATTTATAAAGGGAGAATCAATGACGGGATGGTCAGAGAATTTATGTACTAACAATATCAATTACTTGTATTTTTAGAAACTGTGTGCTAGATCGAATATGACAAAAATTTTGGTATTATCATTATAAATTCTCATATCTTCATAATTTCAACATAGTTCAATTCATAAACTAAGACCAAAACTCAAAATAGAACTAGAATTTGAACCAAAACTTGCTAACCCCTATAAATGAGCCTTAAACATATATTTATAGGTTACAATGGGTGGTTATGCTACGTAACCATATTTTTTATATTTCTAAGGGCTTGAAACCCCTATAGAGAATTTATAAAGAAATGATTTACAAGATTTTATGTCATGAATTATGATCTGCATGAGCATGTCAGTTCACTTTGATTCTTGTTATTTCATTTTGATAAAATGTTATTGTTAGATAGTCAATAAACATGAATTTTTTAATGAAGAAATTTCTATTGAATATACACTAAACTTTAACATCGATAAACCTTGGTGAGATTAAGAATATGATTTTATGCCCATTTTTATCAGGAAATAAGAGGTTATTATGTGTCCTTCTTTGAAATTTTATCCAATTTCCTTGGTATATGTATCTTGATCGTACATTCATGATATGTATTTCACATATGATTTTCATGAAAAAGGCTTCCCATGTTACAATTTTAAATCTTAGGCCATTATAGTGAGTTTTAATGTTTAGCTAGTTGGAGTTGTCTGTTGTCTTTCCTAGGATCATTTTAGCATCTTTTATGTTTAGTTGAATATAATAATCTTATTGTCCCTTCTTCCTTTCCTTTCCCATTTTGCCTTCTTATCTATCATTCCCTTAATTTACATTTTATATCCTTTCTACACTTTCTAGTTAAACATATGAAGCCCCACATAAAATAGTTTTATTGTAAATAGCTATGAATAACCCTTTTCTTACTTTTATGTTTGGTTTTCAATAAATTTAAATTTTCATGCTAATGGGAGAGTAATTTTTATCTATGTTTTTGATTTACATGAAGAATCTATCCCCACACTCTTGACTGAAAGTCCACATTTATCTCCCTGACAATTTTTTCAACCAACAATTTTTGGTGACTTTGTTGGAGATTGAGGTGATTTATGCACGCAATTTTTAGACATTTTAAGGAATATCCCATAGAATGGAGGTTGGAAACATCATTGACAAATTTTTCCTAGTTCCTACATTTTTCTAATTGAATAAATGGCATTGGTTGACTCCAACCCCAATAGTCCTTGCACCCCATGGGGAAAACATTTTTAGATGTTGGCTTTGGCCCACTACAATGAGTTACCATTATGATCAAGGAAGAGATTTACAAATTTTTCTATACAAAATTTTTAAGATGTAGATAACCATGTCCTAGATTTTAAATTATCTTGTAGTATCTTAGGATTTATGCATGAAGATATCATTATCAAGATTTTTATTTAAACTCTCATTAGACCTATTATTGAGTGGTTTTGACACCTAGAAGATGGATTTATTATGAATTGGGCCTCATTGAAGAAAAAGTTCCTAAATATATTCAAATAAGTGGTGGATGTGTGTGTATTATTATCATATTTCTTCCAAATCCAAAAAAAATAAGATGGGTGGATGAGAGAGTATATAGCACACTTCAACAAAATGTTGATATTGATTCATCAAGTGCATCAACCAAGTCTCAAAAATAAAATATATGCCATCATTGGTCTATACACCCAAAGATTAAATTCATATTGATAAGGTACAATATAAAT